>KN494136.1:7989-21065 GCA_000787155.1 Scartelaos histophorus | reverse complement strand
TTGAAAAAGGGAGACTGAGAGGATTAGAGTAGCACAAGTTTGATCCAAACAGGAGAGGCGTGGAGCTGCAGTTTTGAACAAGAGCGCTTTCTACACATGATTTATGGAGAAAGACTGGAGGAGCACAGAGGGAAATGTGGGTTGGGCTTCAAGCAAATGGAGCAACAAGTGCAGAAGAGACAGAAAAGGGGATACAAAAAAATGTAATAAAAATGAAACAGGTTCATTCACATGAGTCAGAATCAAATTATGTTTTCCATGCAGACCCTAGTCAATGTTGTTGTGGACTCATTGGAGAAAGACATTTTGCACAGTGAAGGCCTAAAACAGAACAAACCATCTTCGTTTAAGGGTTTCTGTTACAAGTTGTAGTCAGCCTGCTCCTGAATGCAAACATTATCATTTGTGTACACATTGTACATACCTTTGGCTGCACCTTAAACCAATATTTGCTTTACATTCTAATCTTTGATCTACATCTGTACAACACATGGTCACTTTCTCAGTTTATGGGTTCCTCAACTTTTCAAGATTTCAGATTTTGAATTAAATCTTTAATTATTGAATATTATCAGAGGATAATACATGTTAAAGGTGCCCTATGTCACTCATAGACAGTATATATAAAGGGACATAGCTAACACACTAGCCTCCTCATGCCATATAGTTGGGCATAGGCCTGAAAGTGGTTCCTTTGAGCCTTGGTTATAAATGACTTCTATTTAGGTCTGGGCAATTAATCCAGTTAATTTGGGTTTGTAATAATTTCATGAAATCAAGGATTATAATGAAACAACTCACTCCTGACTTTTGTACCTGCAAATCAGGGTTATTATGTAGTAACAGCTACAAAGCTAAACAAATGCAATTGAAGGCACTTTACAATTTCTTAAATAATAGGATAAGATAAGAATGAAATTGTAAAGGGTTTCCAGTGTTTGAAAGACGAGCAGTCCCTGCTCTGACACTCCAGTGTGTGGAAAAAAACCTGTAGATTGTATTGTTTGGTCATATCGCCCCGCCCTACTTCTACTTACTACTTTGTAACTGCTGCTGCTGTCTGGCATTTTGGCACTAAAATGCTGGTTTACCCTGGCTTCTCTATTTTGTCCCTAAATTAAGATATGAACATTAATAAAGTAAACAGCATATCTGGAATACTGCAGTAACCGGGATATGGCTGATAATGGGATGAATGTTTGCGCACTCCATGTTTAGGCTACTTGCGTAAACACTGAGCCCATTGCTGCGTGTGACGTCTTTGTGTCCTCCAATCCACGTGCCGGACGCTTTTGGGGCGTTTAAAGTTCACACAGGAGGTCACATGCAAGTTCCATTTAACTGGAAATGTAAACGACCTCGCAAAAAAAATCGGATTTCACAAAAAAATCCAAATTGACCATTATTTATTTATTTATTTATTGAAAAGGGACAATCTCCATTGATAAACACCAGTAAAAGATAAAATACAAGTGTAAATGCACTGAAGTTAGCGAACAGCTAATTTACATTCGTAGTCCCTTGACATTTAGGACAGAACAAGACAAACACAACAGTTACATTCACACAGAGTCTAAAGTGCATATGTTGTTAAAGTGCATATGTGATTAAATTGCATACTGTAATTCTAAAGTGCTTTAGTTTTCAAATAAGTTCATTTAGTTTAAAACCAGTTCATATCCACATGTGTTGGTCGTCTCCTCGCCGCGCAAATGTGACCAAGACACTGGAGTTTACAGAGTGCCCTCGGGTCCAAAAACATACACACTTACATGTCAGAAACAGTAGATACAGTAACATGATAAGATGGATTGCAGGATAAATGTATGCGGTGCATGCACACATATGTATATGTATATGTATATGTATATGTATATGTATATGTATATGTATATGTATATGTATATGTATATGTATATGTCTGCATGCACCACTCAACAACAACAGCAAAATGTGAGTCTGTTCAGATAATCATGGTACACGCTACATACATATATGTATCATATAACACAAGGGCTGAACAGCTCTAATGGGCAGTGCTGATTAGATTTGAGCCATTGTTTAAGGTGAGATTTAAAGGTGTTATATGTGAGGGATTCTCTTATTGTGTGTGGGATGTTCCAAATTTTCCAGCCTTTGACTGAGAGGACTGACTGTGCAAAGGTGGTTCGTCTATAAGAGACCTCACAGTCGCCTCTACTAGTTGGTCTGGTGTTCCTGCCAGTGGTAGGTTTTTGTTTAATGAATTCTTGTAGTGGTAGTGGTGCCCTGCAGTCTGAACATAGCCATAGTGTCTTTTTAATTGTTAAAACAATACCTGGAAAAATTATTCTGACCGTAAGTAGGGTCATCTCAGATCTGACCCATAACTTGGCCTGATGATTTGGTTTCACCTTGTCTCCATGGAGTGAGTTTAAACACCTGCCCTAAAACATTCCAGGAATTCAAGAACACCTCTATGGAGAGATAACAGACCCCACCAGAAATGTTACAGCGTTCCCTTTTAAGTTTTATAGGTTTAGCGTACAGCATACTTAAAATGGTTCTTTGAAAACCAGTGGATTTGCCACACCAAATCTTCTCTGTTCCATGGTGAGATGTGGTCTATAGTGGTCTATAGTCTGTATTCTCCCTCAGTCTCTTTGGGTCATTTCTCTCTCATTCTGTCATCCACTCCTTACAGCTCCTCTCTGTCTGGGTGTCTTTATTTTGAGATGAGCCCTCTCTGTAATGCTTTTGGCTCCATTCCCGTCCTCTACATTCCTCCTGCCTCGCAGTGGGTTGCTGTGGAGAGGTTTAGAGAGAGCAGCATCCTTGTCTTATCTTTTTCCCCCTAAATACCAACAGAAATCTAAAGTAGATTAACATTAATTACTAAACGTTAGTTGTATTGAAAAACAAACAAATAAAGAATAGTCTAACTTTATTCTTATTATTTATTCTTAATTAAAATACTATTTGAGGTGTTTAATTTTAAAATAACAAAATACCTCCAAAAGGAAAAAGAAAGGGTTCAGGTTCAGTTAATTGACCTTGAATTTTAACTTTAAGTTAACTTGTCTGCTGAGAAGCGAGAAGCTTATTACTGTGTTCATGTAGTAATCAATGCACGACTAAGGTCTTATCACATATTGAAAAGACCTTGTAGTAAATACACACATTGTAATACTTATGTTTAGTTGCCAACCCCTCCTTGTGTGTGCTTGTACCAGCCTGTTGTGGGCATGGGGCATGTTTGCTCATGACTGTAGCGTGCTGAGTGGAAAGTGCAGTCAATGGAAAATCAGTGTAGATCCACAGGGTTTGTCTCATCCCAGAGCTCACGCTACGTCTGCTGCTGCCCTCAAACCTCAGGGGTTTATGCCATTAATGAGAGAGAATGTTATTATATCATGACAAACCAGATCATATCTAAATCAGAAATAGACTAGGATTTAACAAGTATGAAAAAATGATCCCAACCAGTTCACAAATGTAATTTTGTGTCTTGTTGGTCACTGGATAAGCTTTTATTGCCCTGTAGAAAACATTGTTGAATCGTGTCTTTGTTGCTTCTGCCAGCTGGTACCAGTACAATCCTGCTTCCAGTTTCCACTTATTTCAAATGTAATTATTTGGGCTAAAGGGGAGAGTGTTGATGTAATGTACCTCAGAATAATATAACAAGCCACTTGCAAATGAGCCTTTGACTTTTTGTGTGTTTACATACACAGGTTCATGCGTCACTGGAGGTTTATTGTGTGCCTTAATATTTGACTCTAAGTACATATCTCAAATAAAATTGTTGGTTTTGTAAAATGGTTTGTATGTCTGTATTTACAATAATTTGTATTTCTGTCTTTTAGGTTTTCAAGGCTTAAGACTGAAAATGTTGAGAATGATCGCAGTGGTGTTGATGACAAGTAAGTTACACTCATGTCATGTTGGATATTATATATATTAGTAAACATATTTAGACTTGGACTCAGTAGCTCATACATCACAATATAATATAATAAAGAGCAAAAATATAAATGGTAATGATAACTTAAAAATAAGTAGCAAAAATAACATGAAATTTGTGTCAAATAAGACATAATTGTATAAATGTATATGTACATGTAAAAATAAAACATAGAAATACAAATATATCTCAGCTATATACAAGAGGTGAAGGAAATAAATGTATGAAAAGGTCTAGTCTAATAATCCAGAAAATATAGACATACACGGAATGATGACCTTTACCAAGCTTTAAATATATTAAGTCCTAATTGAAAACCTCTCAGATCCTATGTAGTCTCATGCTGCTAGTTGTTGTTTACATTTATCAATTAACACATTTCTTCTTTTTCTTTTACAGTTGTGTCACTTGTCTCTGCAGAAGAAGAAAAGGGTAAGTCTGTTACTAATGCTTCGAATGTATCTGCTTGCAGTTAGTACCACAGTAAATGTGGGGAACTATCCAAAAGTACGGATCAAAGTGTATTCTGGGTTATTTTACATAGAGGCATATTAATGTATGATGTCAATTATTTACTAAGATATCAACAAGGGCTTTGGGTTTATTGATATTTAACTGCTATCTTTATATATTCTATTGAGTTGCAAGTATTTTTTATGTTTACAACCTTTATATAATGCTATTTTCCATTCTTTCTATAGCCCACCCTGAAGATGACCCATTCACATTTGGTAATGTATTTTAAGTTTTTATGTTGTAGCATCCTAAATGAATGCAGCTGATTTATGGTCTTGTGTCTTCTTGTAGACTATCACCAGTTGCGTGTTGGAGGCCTGATTCTTGCTGCTGTGCTTTGTCTCATTGGCATCACTATTCTGCTCAGTAAGGAAATTATTGCATTATGAATTAGAACTGAACTTTAACCATTAGATACACACAGTGACCACATGTTTTGTCTCCAGGTGGTCACTGCAGGTGCAAGTTCAATCAGAACAAGAGGTAGCACTTCAAATATTCTACATTTAAGTATTATTGTGCAAACATGACATATCAAACATTTATCTTTAACTATTTTTTCCCATATTTCTAATTATATAGAAGGAGGACAGGAAGCAACGCACAGCAGATGCTCAATGATCAAGGTGGGTTTTACGCTGACAGCGATATAGAACTGAAATGGGAAAAAAACTGGGTTGTGCCCATAGACTGTATATAAGAGTGGACGTAGCTAACGCAGTAGCCATCGCGTGCCAAATAGGAAGTGCACCAGGAGGTTCTTCCGGCTACTTCTGACTCTGGCTCCAATTGACTTACATTAAGATCTTGTTGCCCCGCTCTCTAACTACTGCTGTGAGCCTCATCATCTTGGTCTTAAAATGTTCTTATTATTCCGCTCTACATGATCCTGAAATTTTTCGCTATATTGTCTGTGAAAAAAATCCTATTCATAATATAAAGTCTGGGTCCAGATTCGCTCCTGTAACCGTTAGCATTGGGAGCCTCATTTGAGCGGTGCTGAATGCTACTGGTGAGGTCACACTAGCTTGGTCCACTTTTTATGTAATCTATGATCGCGCCACTACTGCATTTTAATATTCTGACATTTATAGTCACACCTGCACCTGTTTTTAATGTTTGAAATGGACTTATGCAGTTATTATTGTTTTGTGTCTATTGTCTAAACAGGGCACTCAAAAAGAGAGTCTGGTACTCTCATTGGGCTCTCTCTCCATAAAGATTCCTTGAAAAAAGAAAACTATATCTTTATCTCTAATGAGTTATATGTTTATTTATAGGACACATTAATCTGATCAAAATGTGCAAATATTTCCATACCTATGCTTCCCTTCTAACACCAATGATTTATATTTGATTTCGAAATGGCACTTTTCACAATTCTAAAGTCAAAATTATATTTGCCCCGTCCATCTGTTTAACACAGACAATCACATAATGGAAACTACCCATCCATCCTTCCATGCTTTTAAATGGATCCTGCGATACAACAGGTGCTGAAGCTCAGGGTGCCTAGAAGATGGAGCAGTGGGAGAGCTGCTCCTGTTTCTATTCTTGTAGTAGGACTATAAAAAGGCGGATTTATTTCAGCACAGTTCAGTATATTATAAAAGCAGGCTATTGTGCACTGCCTGTATCTATTTAGATACTATTTTATCAATCATAAACCTGGAGTGTTGAGTCGAATGTTGAATACTGATATCAGATTTGGGGTGTGATGGCATTCTGAGGCCTGCTTCTCTTTGCCATGTAAAAAAATAAGTTATTTTCTCTGTTTGCAATTTCAAAACTGAGCAACATAGCTTAAACTATATTAATATTAAAATAATTATCTCTTTATGAAAAGATTTATTGAAGCCTTTATTTTACATTAAACTATGAAAATATATTTACATAAAATTCTGCATAGGGACAAAACAATGGATTTGGAGAATTGTGGTATCATATTTAACTTTGCACAATTTTGTGTTTCTAGGTCGTGCTTGTGACTGCTAAATGTCCTCCCCTCCTGGCTTTACAGACTTGCAATCAACGCAGAAGTAGCTAATGCATTTTTTAAGAAACTTTTGTTGGAAGCAACAGGAAATATAGTGCAGAGCCCATGCAGAGGCCTGCACATTTTTTGGAGCAACACTCAAACAATATGAGGGTTTCTGTGGGTTTATCAGCATAAATTATAATAGCCTTTTAATGCTCCAATGCCAATTTTTATAATATAAAAATTACAGTTTTAGACAGTTCTTCACAACTACTATAAATAATAACATATATAGGAACAAAATCCAATAGTTGTACTTCACTATACTAAAATACACATTGCAATACCCTACAGGAACCCTTAATATAAGCCTACTTTGGTTTTATTAAATTTCAAGGTCTGCAAACATCTTGTTCACAACTCAAAAATGTCTTTTACTGTAACAGAGTGAATGCTGTTTGTTTATGTTTTGTTTTGGTTGATTTATGTTGATTGAAAGTTCAACTATACCAAAAAGTAGCCAAAATAGTCTCTAAGAATTGTAAACTAAATGTAGATGCTCTAGATACTCTGAACGTCTAATTACTTTCCAGTGTGAAACTACAGTCGGTGATATTCTGTTGAGAATCAACAATAATGTGTTTAATATGAATGGATAGGTGTCAAGGATTGCACTGTTCATGTTTATATAAAAGTATGATGAAACAAATGTGTCTTTTTGATTCATTACACATGATACAATAAAATAGTAACATGTTATGCCCTATTGTCAAGAATCGAAACTACTGCATTACAAAAAACAATACCAGATACAATATTACTACTACAATCCTTGACCACAGGAATGAGTTTGCAATAACCTCTACAAAAAATCTTATAATAGATCACAGATTGTAATGACGGTGAATGGGTCTTTGTGTATGATAAAATAAATTCAGTGACAAATCAAAGATAAGGTTAAGGCTACACATGTATATGGCCTTTTTGTGATGTTTTGGCTCCATCTACTGGTGTACTTCACTTAGGCAACCTTTACTATGCAGATAAAAGCAAACTTTCCTGAAAGTTTCATTGCCCGATTGATTCCCACTTATCATTCACCACTGACTTTACAATTCAAAACATCAAGGAAAGAGTTTAATGTAATTATAGCCTAAGTGACTCACGGGCTGGTTATCAGTCAGATTGTTTTTTTTATAGCTACACCAGGGGGCCCTGTGGTCTGGTCCACCTTACGCAATATCTTTCCAGGCAATTCTTATGGGTAGAATGTTTATCATTTTCCAGGTTTTTGTATTTTGATTTACACTTTCGTTAAATGTAAGTCCATGAACGTATTCTCGTGTTACAGTGCTACAAAGATAATAGAGGGGCAGAGGAGAGTCTAGACCAGGGGTCACCAACACGGTGCCCGCCTGCACCAGGTCGCCCCTAAGGACCACATGTGGCCCCCGCATGAAAGCAGCACAACTCACCAGTGAGCAACATCTGCAATGTAACTGTGTTCTGTTGCTGCTCCTTTTTAATCACCCTTGCATTTATTTCGTTTTTAAAATGACAAAATCTTAAAAATATGCTGCCACATCAGCCCGTTTGATAATATAATTCAGCTTTGCTTAACACCGGATAAACTGGCAGTTCTGTTTCTGTCGGGCTAAAGGATATGACTCAGTGGGCTGTGGCAGAGGGATGTTGATCTGATTGTGAGTCTATTCTGTGCGTATATCGTGTTGGACATGGTTAAACTGGAGCAGGTCTGCGCAGGTCACAGTGCAGATTGTACATGCGCAGGTTTAGCGCAACTCTTTATTTAACATTTATGTCACTTATGTATGACCCTTTATTTATGTTGGCCATTTCATTTATGTGGCTAGTGTTGTGATGAAAAGACTCAACAGTGTTTGTCTTTTGGACACATCCCCCATCAACTTTATGTTGCAGTAACAGAATCAGGGGATTTCACTGGTGATAATTATTGTGAGAAATCATTAACGTGATCAGTGTCTACACATAGATGATTATCATTAATCATTATTAAGAATGTAAGTATGTAAAAGGCAAACTGGGCAAATGTGTTGTTTCGTATCAAAGCGTCTCAGACTGGACGCATGTCTATGATTCAGTGTCCATGAAGCAGCTCTCAGCTTCAAAAAGGCTGGTGACCCCTGGTCTAGACGCTTTTTAGGGGTGCTTCAGTCTAGATTAGAACAAGGAGAAAAAAAAGGGATTCTCTTGATGATAAATAATGAATCCATTTGCAAAGCCCAGTGAGATTTTGGAATACAGACAAAGATTTGTTTTTATTACAGCAGATATGGGCAGGGCCTAGGCCTGCCCTGGTCAGAGACCAACATCCTCTCTTGAGGATTTTCTCCAGTAACCCCTTGTCTCCATCTCCTCACAACATCTGAGCTCTGAGCATTCATACAGAAAAAAATACATACATATCAAAGCAGAGTGACTTTAATTTCACAGACTTGTGCTAATCAACTTAAACATAAGGACAGGAAAGACAACATAGAGTTTTCTATGGGGTGGGGAAAGCTCTGTTGAGTTTTTACACATGCTAATGACTGGTCTGGCACATTCATTTACACAAACACAGATTTAAAGAAATCTTTCCACAATATAAATTTCCTTCAGAAATATATTGGAAAATATGGCCTTATCAGAAATTAGGCAAGTTGTACAATATAAGTAAATTGAAATGATGTGCTGCTAATATTCTACTTTATTTTTTAAAATAAATTTTAACGAGATGAACAGACTGTATGAAAAGTGGACGTGTGTGACGTCACCACAGCGTCCAGCGCCGCGCACGTGAGGCTCGTGATGTTAACGGTTACAGGAGCCAATCTGGAGCCAGGATCTATGTTATCAATAGATTTTTTTTTTTTAAACGAACAAAATAGCGGGGAAAAAAATCAGAATCATGTAGAGCGGGTTAATAAGAAAATTTTTATACCAAGATGACGAGGCTCAAAGCAGCAGTTACAGAGAGACGAACGACAAGATCCTAATGTAAGTCAATGGGGGTCAGGGTCAGAAGGAGCCGGAAGAGCCTCCTGTCCCGCTTCCTATTTGGCACACGGCGGGTAACGTGTTAGCTCTGTCCAGTTATGTCCAGTTATGTACACGGTCTATGGGTCCAGTTATGTACACGTCTGTGGTTAGCTCTGTCCAGTTATGTACACGGTTTGTGTACCAGATTATTGGCGTGCACTATACACGCGCATGTATTGCCCAACTTGGAAGCCCCCGGAGTGGGAACTATCTCACTCTCCTACACTCTCTGGGATTGGGAGACCAGTAAATTGAATTTTTGCAACTTGACACCTACGCCTCCATCTGTTTTGCGACTTCAATTATTACCTCGACTATCTTCCAAACCATCAAACGGGGTCAGAAAAGGCTGCCCCACATACCTACATTAAAGCACCATGACCACAGACACTATTTTAGCACAGAGGGATAATAAACAGGTCTAGGCTAATCTACTTTATTTCCCATTTTCAGCTTCCGCAGTATCTGGAGTTGGCCCAAGGGAAGTTGTTGTGGGAGTGGCAAAGAGAAGAGTGCTCCATTTGTGCATTTCTGGGAAACCGCTACTTTGTCCTCTGAAGGAAAGAAACTATCACAGAAGCACCTCTCAGAGACACGAATATCATGGACAACACGAATGCTCCTCCACAGGATAAAGCGGCCATGGCTTACAGCCAGCAGAACCCTCCACCATACCAAGAGGGGTCTTCAGTGGGGCAGCCACAGCCTGGTCAACAAGTAAGATTTCGCCTTATTTGGGTATAGCCTAAATTACAACCAGAAGAGCTGTAATTATGTAGTGTGTTGCCATTGACAGTATACATTACATAATTGGGATACATTAGGGGATAAAAACCTACATCTAGTCTTTTATTCTGGGTTTACTTGGGTTAGTGTTGTTTTAGTCCAGATTTGATTTAGTCTTATTTAGTCTTCTACTAAGAAACTTGGACAGCAGCCAGCACTGTAAGAAAGATCTACTGAGTAAAGCATTAGGCTTGTCCATTACTATAAATTTTTTAATGATAGCTTATCGTCCTGTTGTAATGGTTAGACACTTACTGGGATAGTTTTATTACATGTCTATGTGATGTATGCTATGTTTAATGACTAATCCTAATAATATTTGTGGGGTTGGTTATTTTTAAAAGAAACTAATTCAAAGATTGATGTTCAACTTTCATGTTCTGTTTTGTTTTTCTCCTCTTCATTGTTGTCTCTTTATTTACAGTTTGTTAATTACTCAAAGCAGCCCTCCCCCGGACAACCTTACCCTGGACAACCCTACCCCGGACAACCCTACCCCGGACAAGCCTACCCCGGACAACCCTACCCCGGACAACCCTACCCTGGACAGACTGTGATTGCCATACAGCCAGTGCCTCTCAACCCTCGTGAAAAGGACTACATGGGATATTCCATCTTCACCATGCTGTGCTGCTGTATGCCATTGGGGATTGCTGCCTTGGTTTACTCAATCTTGGTAAGTTTCACTCTATTAAATGCAGATATTAAATATACAGAATACATACAGCTGCACTTGGGGCAGCTAGTGGTCATGCTGCTGGTGAGGGGAGGCTGTTGGTCTCTGGGCCAGGGCAGGCCTAGACCCTGTCCATATATAAACACATTTATATATAAATGCAGATATAAATTAATTTTTCTTCAAGAGATCTATATAATTTTTACCACAACACAATAGTTCCCAAATTCTACTGGAACAACAAGTCCACGCATCAAACTCTGTACTTTACAAAGACCCAAAGACCGAGGAGGGCTCACAGCTCCAAACTTTTATCAATACCTCATTGCAATTCAATTACAGTGTATTGTGAAATGGATCCACCCTAAACCATCTGGCTAGACATAGAGCAGTTTTTATGCAACAATACCACAATTTCAGACCTGTATTTTATCAGACAGTCACATAAAACCCTGTTTCAAATTATTAACAATATCTTCTACTCTGTCACACTGGTGGAAATTTTACAAATTCACTAACTTGGCACCATCTGGTTTTACCCCACTATGGATTAACCCAGACTTCATGAGCAATAAAAAGACTATACATTTCAACACATGGACAGAAAAAGGCATCGCTCATTTACACCAAATTTTCAACAATAATAAACTCATTTAATTTCTTACTCTGGACCAGGAGTATGTTATTGGTAGCAAAAACTTTCTAGAATACTTTCAAGTTAAATCGGCGATCAATTCTGCCCACAAGAGTATCCCTATCAATCTTCAGCTTCCTCCTGTGGTATCAGAGTTAATTCATATTAAGTCAGCTAAAAAAAACCCTAAAAAACCTATCTCCAAAATTTACAGATTCACACTCTCAGACTAAACACTCTCAATCCCATCACACAAAACAAATGGGAGCAAGACATATCAATGACAACCTCTGGACTTAGGCTCTCCAGAATATCTATTGCATGACCAACAACATGGACCTCCAACTAATTCAGTACAACATCCTACACAGAACCCACTACACTGGTCACAGGTTGTTTAAAGTGGGATTCTCAGCAGAGCAGACATATGTACTAACTGCAGTCAGAACACATCTGACACTTACATTCATGCCCCCTGGGAATGGCACACCACTCAGCTGTTCTGGAAAAAGGTTCTGACATATCTGTCCACATTCATGGACAGTCACATCCCAAGCCCCTCCCTCTGTTTACTTGTAAACATTTCGCAACTCAACATATCCGCTCCCACTTACAAAATACTTCTCATAACTCTAGTCATTTCCAAGAAGACAATTGTCATGAATTGGAAAATTAGGAAACACATAAACATTACACTTTAGAAAAACTACTCATGGATTTACTCATGGATCATATCTCAACATAATCTCTCCAAAATACCAATAATCGATCTTTGATGGAACCCTTCTCTGTCTGGACTCAATTCATGTTATTTCTACAAAATGAACTTAAACAACATAATCCTCCTTTTTCCCCCCTCCCTTCTCCCTAGAAATGACATTATCTCACCTACATAAAACATATGGGGTTTGTTGCTCTGGGGAGCTGATGAGAATCGAATGAGGAATATTAATAAACCTAGTAAACTGCAAAACTAAACTAAATTACAAAAACATATATACAAACCGAAAAATCATGTAATGTGTGGTGGCTTAAAGTAACATCCATTTGTTCATGGTTAATAAACACATTAGAGTGCAATTGTTCTAGCTTTTATATACATGTTTCATATTTCCTGTTATTGGGTGTGTGCTTAAAGGGCCGGAGTGCTGTGGCAAACTCCTCTTTTGCCATTGCCAATATTGTCTCAAAATGTTTGTTAATAAATATGAAAAAAGAAAAAAAATATATATTTTATGATAACATTAGAATTGTTATCATATCTGGGGACACAGATAGGTCAAGCTTATGAATTTTGAAATCGAAATCTTACGTACAGTTCTCTTAAATGTTGTCCAAGTTTGGCCATAGTTTTAAGTAGAGCTGGTGAAAAAATTGTCAAATTATAAATACTGGTCCTGGTCTCTGTGACAATATGCCCTTTTCTAGACTAGTTTTGACCCCTTGTAAGCAAAACAAACAAAACATGTGAAATGTTTCC
>JACN01092156.1:0-17868 GCA_000787155.1 Scartelaos histophorus | reverse complement strand
AACAGAGCAGGCTTAAAGCTCATTGTCGATTTTGTATAATACAGGTCCTGCAGGGATTCTACACTGTTGTCATGTCTCGTGAACATAACTTATGTTTGTGCTTCAGTGTCATGGGCTCAGTTTCTTTATACTGTTGATAAGTTCATGCACCGTCCACCCGTGAATATTCCCAGTACTGAGAGCTCCATTGACTTAACCAATGATGTGTGTCCCTGTGTCCCCAAACAGAGTCTACAAGTCTGACCACAGGCTGTTTAGACCCACATGCTCAAAGTAAACTCACCAGATCTGCCACTCCAGGCTGTTGTTGTATCACTACTGGAGTTAACAATGTTATGACTAAAGGCTCTTATATTCTTACTTGTTTTCAGGTTGAGATTTTATTTGTAATTTTCTAAGGTAAGGTTCACTTATAATGGGACTAATAATTTAATTAATCTGTAATTATTTGACTACTTTATTCCTTTCTTTTTAGAGTAGTATTCTGACTTCTCTCTTTCTCAACTATCACCAAATATGTGTGAAAAATCCCTGTCGTGCAGGTAGAATCCATGGCAAAAGGAAAATAAATTTGTCAATTGGACAAGAGTTATTTGGTCGAAACCAAATAACCAAATAACCTTTGACCAAATAACTCTTGTCCAGTTGACAAATTTATTTTCCTTTTGCCTATCACCAAATACGTACTCTGGGTGACTGAACTTTAAATATGTAAAAAATAAGTTTGCAGTGGTCCAAAGTTAAATAGATTTTAATAAAATATATAAAAAATAAAACATAAAATAAAATAACATTAAATTAATTTTAAAAAGAATTTTAAAAATGTGATTGTATGTGATTTTTTTTTTTAATTTTTAATTTTTTGTAATTAAAACGTGAAAAACAGCTCTAGTTCATTTTAAACAATGTGTAGTGGTCCAAAGTTACCTTATGCATTCTGAGCACCCTAATTATTGACAATGATGAGTTCATAAGCAGTTGCCGTTGTGGAGTTTTGCTGTGACAGTAAAGCTAAGAAATACTAGTGTGCTAATGTGCGCTTCCAGATTAGAGGACAGTAAAATGCTTTATACTTAGATGCAGACAGGACACAGCAGACTTATTTTGACCTAAGAGCTGCTTATACAACACTAGTATATCTGTACTGGGGCAAGGTTAAGTAGAAAACATGGGAAACGTCCCGGGCCTTTAACGACAGCAGTAATGTGATTCCTGTACATCTCTTTTCATTCAGTTAAACATACTCAAACTGTAGTGCTCGGATTGGGCCCAAAGGAGGATCCCGTCTTCCCTCAGAACAGACAGTCTTTCTCTGATAGCAATCGCTGCTCTGACACTCTTACCCCTCTCCGTAGACTTTGTTGGTTGCCACGGCAGCAGTGACCGCCCCTACAATGGCTCCCAGCACCCCGGGCATGCCATGGAGGTTATGGATTCCGCATGTGTCCTGGATCTTCAGCTTTGACTCCAGTACGGGCTACACAATGCACATACAAGACAGAACCGGGGTCATAACACTTATAACTTTGATTGTAATTGTGTCACTTTTCTGGTGGAGAGTTCGTCAAGGTATTAAACCCCACTCACAGTCAGAATGCCTGTTTTTCTTTGTATTTGTGAGCTATGTGAGCTGTTTAATGTCATACTGTGGAACATTCCAGGTAGAGCAATGACATATCCATAGAAACAAGCAGGTGACAGACTCCCAACCAGAAAGTTACATCGTGCACCTTTAGAATCATGCAGTGTAAAAACGACAGCGATGCTAAAAGTGATGTTTAAACTCACAGTGAGGTACTTGTATCCCAGCACAGAGATGATTCCTGCGAAGAATCCCACGATCATAGAGCCGACTGGGGTGAGCATCATCTCCCCCGCCGTGCCCGCCGCCACGCCACCCGCCAGCGCTGCGTTCTGGATGTGCACCTGGAACACAACAACACATATTTTACGCTCACTCGCTCTCTTACGGTTACCTGAGGATATTTTAAAAGCTCTACTGTGTAACATCTCAGCCAGTAAAGAGACTATAAGAAGTATTTTTTGCTCAAATATCTAGAAAAATCATGTCTGTGTAATACCTCAGATGTCCAGGGTAACATTTTATTCTGCCTTCACTCCAAAAAAATACTACTGTTGCACAAAAAACATGAATTCCCCTCATACATGGGCTTGGCTCTCCAAAAGAATAGACTTGGAGATGTGGACTGGACTTTATATTTCCAAAAGCTTATGTTAAGACAATTTGGTTGTTTTTTTTTGTACTGAAATGTTTTTTATTTATTTATTTTTTATATTTAGAACTATGCTTCTTAATTATGGAAATTGGAAATAAACATACAAGAGAAAAAGTATTTTTGCCAAAGTACTAATATCTTCACTACTAGTTGTATATTCTACACTGCAAAAAAGATTGACCAAAATTTAAAAAAATATAAATACCATAAATCTGTCAGAAAAGTAGTGTAATTATCTTTTCACACAGCAAGATAATTTAACTTAACAAATTATCTTAAAATAAACTACCTCTAGACTAGAATTAAATTGTCTCTGGTCTAATTGGTAGATAATAAATCTGAATAACTTAATATAAGTTTTAAAATCTGGGCTGGATCAGAGAAATTTACAGTGTAGAAGTAGAAAGTAGTATTTCCATGTACCACTACTCTTACCTGCAACATTTTTCATCCAGGTAGGCCACCAGAGCGATCACTACTACACGCTCAGACCTGCCTTAGCCCTTCAGAACAGACACGAGCTACTGGACTGATCCTGGCTGCAGATAAGACCCCAGTACACGCTATGTGCACTGACTCCATAAATATTATTCTGTTTTTTAAAATGCTAAAGATGATGTGATTTCTCTACAATGGAGCGGCACAGGCGTGAGTTCAAAAGTGCATTGATCTGAGTGACACTGAGGGGTGTGTCTGTATGATGACAGATGAGATGCCATAAAACTATTCACCTCAGGCAGAATGCAAAAACTTTTACTTCAAATGACTGACATGTACGTGCACATTAAACATATTGTTTACATCATTTCTAAGGAAAATACTGATAGAAGATAAAAGTGCAGCCAAATTTTAGTTCTGATCGTAGCACAGGTAGGAAACAGTTGGATCAAAAAGACCTCAGTGCAAAAGTGGGTAGAGTAGCCATGTTTCTACTGAAGTGAGAGTGGTGTTACTTCAAAATGATATTAAGTAGAAGTAGAGGTCCAAGAAATTACTCACGTTAAAGTAAAACTACTGTATTTTTTGGACTATAAGGCGCATCTAAAATCATTGCATTTTCTCAAAAATTCACAGTGGCCTTATAATCCAGTGGCCTTATGTATGACCTTTGGTTGTGTTTAACCTCCAACCAATTTTATGTTGTTCACATTACGGCTAATAACGTATTAGTGGGCGAGTCAGGAGGAGTAATATGTTGGCCACATATAGGGCGACTGTGCAACATACCGGTACAAGGACTCAAAATGCCACTATTACGATGCAGATTTCAGGTTTTGTATTTTAGTGTTAAAACTGAACAATGTTGAGAGGATCCGGGCATGTTTGATGCCCAAATCACCAACTGTTAAACTTGTATTTTTGTGTTAGCTACAACTGAGAGTTATTGTAAATGACCTGAATAAAGTTCTATTTATTCGACACGCGTTTTGTTTCTCTTATTGTGCCTTATAATCCGATGCTCCTTATGTGTGGACAATGACACAACTGACATATTATTTGATACTGCGCCTTATAATCCGGTGCACTTTATAGCCCGAAAAATACGATACTACTATTATATTATTATAATGTAGTCATCAAAAACATACGTGGAGTTGTGTTTTGTTTCATTCACATGCTTGAATAATCCTTTTTATTATTCATTATTAGCCCGTCTACATCTCCAAAGCTCAAATGTTTTGTTCCACCTTGTGATGTCATGAAGTATTAGTTGTCATGTTAACAACTACCTTTTCAATTTTGTATAGCAAAGAGCAGGGAATTTGAAGGCTGAAATGATCCAAATAATTCTAGTGAAGGTGTACGGAGTTTAAAAACACAGTGGAGCACTTCCTGTATTACAATATGACATCACAAAGTGGAACAGAGTGCTTTCAGTGTCAGGAGAACAACTCATCTTAAATATGTTGGGTTTGTGCGTTAAACATGTGTGAATGAAACAAAACACAACTCCACTTCTGTTTGTGATGAGGAAACAACAGATCAGACAATAGCGTTGTGTGGGGCTCTGAACATTTAGTGTGTTTGTACCATGTCCAGTTTCCCATCGTGAGCGGTCAGAGAGGACAGGGCGTAGCTGGACAGAGTGCACGCCGCCAGGGAGTAGTAGGTGTTGAGGGCCGTGCGGTGCTGGTCGTCTCCGTGGGCCGTGATGGCAGAGTTAAAGCTGGGCCAGAACATCCACAGGTAGATGGTTCCTACACACACGTCAAACTTCAGCTTATTAAAGGCGCATTCTGTAACTTTTCTGGCGGAGCGTCTGTCACCTGCTTTTTTTCTATGAATATGTTATTGCTCTGACATTAATGTTCCACAGTATGACATAAACCACTCTGCCTTACTTTTATTCCATTACAGGTGGTTTTATAGCTCAAAAATATCTCAAAAAACAGGAATTCTGATGGTGAATGGGGTTACCTCTCCACAGATCTGACCTGTAACTTGTCTGATTAGGTCTCTATGAAGATAAAAAGGTTTAATACCAGACTATGAAACATTTACAAAAGCTTTTGATGGACCTTCCACTAAAGAAATGACACAATGCACCTTTAAGGGCTTCAAATGGACATGAACATCATTTTTGGACTGGATGTGACTGACTGTTATGTTTGTCTTGTTTGTTGCGTATTTTTGTGTTTTGCCAATTTTTGTTTTCCTTATGTATAAAAAAAACATCTCATATCCAAACATATCTGACCGATCATAGCGAAGAGGTCGGAGTGGTAGACAGAGCAGTTCTTGTGTTTGCTTTTCTCCAGGTTTGGTCTGTACAGCACTCGGGTCACCATCAGGCCGAAGTACGCTCCGAATGTGTGGATGGTCATGGAGCCACCTGCATCCTTGGCCTGACAGAGACGTACAGAGTAAAGCGTGAGTAGAAAATGTATAAAACATTATTACCTTTTTTTATACATTTGTTGCCACACCCATAACAATATATATCCATATTTTAATCATAATAATCAGATCTGTGAGCCTTACCCCCAGAGCAGTGAGCAGGATGAACTCATTGACAGCGAAAAGCGTGACCTCAAACAGGGCCATGACGAGGAGCTGCACAGGGCTGGTCTTCCCCAGGACGGCCCCAAAGGAGATGAGCACAGAGCCAGTGCAGAAGTCTGCGTTGATCATACTGGGACAAGGCAAGAGGGAAAATGTGAACAATGTGTCTAATCTGGCACCTAGAGCACAGCTTTAATGCACAATTGGAAATCTAGTGTGCATTCATATTTTCTAGATATTATAATATTATCGACGCAAATTTAGAAACAATTACACCGTTAAGAAATTAAAACTGCTGAATAACCAATCAATACATGTTCATGAGTATAAAAGTAGCTTAAATATGAATGTTTATGTTTATGTAGAATTGGCTCAGGTGTCCAATCCAGCTTTTTCTGTTCTGTCTATAGCGTTTTGGGGCAATATTGGCCAGCAAATTGTTTTACTACACCACTTTACAGTGAACTGATATCTTGGAACCGATATCCAACCCGCTAAAATTTGCAACATCCTGCGTTCCTTGCTTTTCAGTGAACTCCACTTAGTGCTGGTTGGCATTCCCAATAAAGATAGATGTGTCCTGCTCAAGACTAGACAGTTTTAGAACCACCATCCAACCAGTTATAAGGACAGCTCTCATGACCCATTGTGACTTTCACTTTAAAATGAGTTAATTTGACGATAAACAGGGCGCAGTACCTCTCGACCCCGATGTGGATCTTTCCTTCGTGCATGCCGTGGAAGAATCCCTGCATGAGCGTGGCCCACTGCAGAGAGAAGGCGGCGATCAGGAAGTTAAAGCCCACGCTGCTGAAGCCGTAACGCTGCAGGAACGTCATGAGGAACCCGAAGCCAATGAAGATCATCACATGCACGTCCTGGAAACCTGCACACGGGAGACGTTCACTTACACAAACAGCAATGGAAATAAAATCATAACTGCACTGTAAAATGTGTACTCTTTGTTACTGTAATATAATGTGATGTGTGAGCTACTGTGTCCAAGTCATTTCTCTTGTGGATCAACAAAAATAGTCTAACCACACCTTCCTAGACCTTATGACCAAATCACTAAAAACTGCCCAAAATGATAAATATTCTAAAAAAACACTATACTATACTATAAAATGCAAAGAACAGTGTCTTAACTCGGTGGAAGATCACATTCACAGCCATATAAACGTGAGGCCTTTGAGTGTAATCTGATTCAAAAGATTTCACACAATGAGGTTTAATCTGTTTGCACTAATCTGCTAAGTCTGTTTGGTTTTCATCTTAATCCGTGGAGTTGTAAACAATCATGACATGAACTTTGAAGATAATATCGGTCATGTTGACAGTGATACTTAAGCTGGAATGAAACAATATTCACAGACATTTGATACAAGTTATAGAGAATACTTTCGATTTTTAATTTAATTTTAGTTTTATGCTTGTCCTCAATAAAAAGAGGAAAAAAAAATTATTTATGAATGATGAAAAAAAGGCAAAAAAGAAAAAAGCCTTCCAATTTTATTTATTCTATGAACAAAAAAAAAAGTCTGAACCATTTACCATTTTTTTCTGACTGAACTCTGCTCCAAACCTCGTGCTACTGACAGTGACTGGCCACACCTCTCAATTAAAAAGATCAAAGCTGAACACTGGTGTTTAGAAATAATCGGATCTTGATTTGATTTCATGCCAATCAATCGCCCTAATTATCATGTTTACTTCTATTTTGTTTTTGCTCGCTGCAGTTCAGTCCAGCCCACAGATGGAATTTCTCCAAGAGACAGGACAGAGCCTGCAACTTTCCCTTAATTAAGTAATAACTTAGCCTGACAAATAGTTTCGAGGAACTATATGTAAAGGTTTGATTTTAAATGGCATAAATGTGACCTACTTGTGTCCCCAGATATTTAAACATGTTCAGATCACTTACAGAATAGTTTTACTGATAAAAAATCTAATGTTGATGTACAATTAATTACAAAAATACTGGATATGAAAGCCAAGTTTCTAAGACGGTGATGCAATCAGAAAGCAGAACATGGATCACATGAGTCTGTCAATTTGGGTTGCCAGTTCCTATGGTGAAATCCAGTTGGTTTAAACCTGAAAGGCCTCTCCCTGATCTGAATTGTCACTACGAAAACCCCAGCACCATGAATCAGTGCTAGTGCAAAGAATTCTGGAAGTTTAGAGTTTCACATGAGGCACAACCTGTTCAAAAACTGAGAAAAACTTGTATGCGTAGCCTACTCTATCTGCAGGTTTAAGGCACTAACAAGACAATCATCCATGCTGGCAACCCAGGTTCAGTTGGATTTGTAATACATTTTAAAAAACAGTAAGATCACAGGTTTTGCACAGTTCCGCCCTTTAACATTATCATGTAAAGTAAAGAAACAAAACATTTCATAGCTCCAACAGGACATGTCGTGAGAAGGCCACATGATGTTATCGCAGACACATGCAGACACACACAGTCTTATCTCGCATAGACACTTGGATGTGTAGAGAACAGTCCTCATACATGAGCAGGTGTTGCACCCACACACACTGCACAGGTATGCATCATGTGCATGTGTAAATACCACAGCATCTCGTGACAGTTAGAGCAGGTTAAACATTATCTGCTCTATTAAATAAAAAACACCTTAGACTCACATTAACCTTGCACACGTACTTAAAAGGATGGACTTGTTTTATGGGGTGTGAAAAATGCTGATTTAGTTTTGCAGTGCAATATCTTACAGTATTTGAGATTGAAATGTAGTATTTTTTTTTACTTAAAACTGCACTTATTGGTGGAGGGTCCAAAGCCTTCCTTTATGGACATGTCATTATGTTGTCTGGAATGTTTCATAGTATGGCAAGACTAAAAATCTAACTAAAAATCAGCTAGAGCATGTGGAAGATGTGATTGGTTGAAAACTAAACACCCATTTCTACGTAAAAAAGATGATCAGATAAGGAGACAGAATAAGATTACTTTATGGCTTGGTGACAAAGTATTTCCTCCAAAGTATTCCACTGACACCTTAATCTGCTACTGTGGAGATGGTGCTCTCTGTGACATGTATATCAGCTTGTACAAACTAATGTAGTGAAAATGTTAATTCATTTAAATCTAAATTGTTATCTAACAGTTTAATTTAATGTTGGTTAAAGATGCATTGACTAACTGTTCGACAGGGTTCGACAAATGATTTTCCTTATAGAGATGTTATTGCTTTGTCTGGAATGTTTCACAGTATGGCATTCTTATTGGTGGAGGGTCCAAAGCCTTCCTTTATGGACATGTCATTATGTTGTCTGGAATGTTTCATAGTATGGCAAGACTAAAAATCTAACTAAAAATCAGCTAGAGCATGTGGAAGATGTGATTGGTTGAAAACTAAACACCCATTTCTAAGTAAAAAAGATGATCAGATAAGGAGACAGAATAAGATTACTTTATGGCTTGGTGACAAAGTATTTCCTCCAAAGTATTCCACTGACACCTTAATCTGCTACTGTGGAGATGGTGCTCTCTGTGACATGTATATCAGCTTGTACAAACTAATGTAGTGAAAATGTTAATTCATTTAAATCTAAATTGTTATCTAACAGTTTAATTTAATGTTGGTTAAAGATGCATTGACTAACTGTTCGACAGGGTTCGACAAATGATTTTCCTTATAGAGATGTTATTGCTTTGTCTGGAATGTTTCACAGTATGGCATTAAACCTTTCTATCTTCACGGAGACCAACCCAGGCCAAGTTACATGTCAGATCTGTGGAGAGGCGAGCCCACTCACAGTCAGAGGTTTTTCTAGGTATTTTTGAGCTATAAATTGAATTGAAGTTACACAATGCATCTTTAAGTGTATTTCTTTGAGAGCTATGACATAACATTTTCTTAATTCAGGGGTTGCTGTGAAAGTTGAAGCTGTGGGTTAAGTTAAAAAGTCAAATGCTCGTCCAAACAAAACCTTTTAATCAGGCATGAGGTTTATACGGCCAAAGCTGGATCTGCAAACTGATATTTCTAAGGATATTTAAAATTGTACCCTGCCAACCTAATTTTATGTTGTGTTGTCATCATTGCTTTGTTCAGCCCCTTATTTAAACAGTCTTTCTGATCTATTGACAAAATGGAAGACTTGCAGTGAACAGATTTCTTTGAATTTGAATGTTTGTGAGGGAACAGGTCAGTCCACATTCTGAAACGCACCTGCATGCTCTGGATCCAATGGCACTGCAACTCACTGGGATGAGTAATGAACATTTTCACAATCTTGGACCTGTTTGGACCAAATTTGGATCAGCAGAGGGATTTGGTGAGAATTAAAGTCGCATTACAGGTGCATTGTATAATGTGTACGCTTGTTGTCTCCATGGAGATGCTTATGCTTTTCCTGGAATGTTCCACCGTATGGCATTAAAGGTGGATTATGGCACTTTTCTGGTGGGTTCGTCAAATGTTTTTTTCCATGAAGATGTTATTGCTTCATCTGGAATTTTTCACAGTATGGCGTTAAACCTTTCTATCGCCATGGAGACTAAACCAGACCAAGTTACAGGTCGGATCCATGGAGAGGCGACCCTGCTCATAGTCAGAATGCCTATTTTTCTAGGTATTTTTGAGCTATAAACCCACATGCAATTGGGCAGAGCATTAACATATCCATAGAAACAACCCTCAACAAAAAAGTTACATAGTGCACCTGTAAGCTTATCTCCATGGAGACAAGCTGGCACCACAAGCCCAGTTATTGTTTTTCAAAAAATGTAATAACTGAATGATGAATGATAGATCGATTTAATGCCATACTGTTAAACATTCTAGACAAAGCAATAACATTTACAAGAAAAGTTACGCAGTGCGGCTTTGATTTGAACTTAAAGTTTCAATTAGCGATGCGTTATAGTTATATTGTTTAGGTTTGTTTGGGACACTGTGGCCCGGTTGTCTTGTCTCTTGTTATAAAAGCTTGTTTTAAAAAGCAGGGGCCATGTTTTCCATACAGAGTGGATGGAGCGTTTCCCCAGATTGTTCCAGGGTGGAGGGGGTTCACACGAAAGTTATGTAATCTAATGAGAGCAGGTCAAGCTAGCATGCAGGATCACATCGGGGTGTTTACAATAGGACGGGGTATGCTAATGATGCACTATGCTAGGATAATCTGTTCTAATGTGGTTTCCTCGTCACAAACGTGCCCGTGGGTGTGTTTTGTTTCGTTTACACATGTTTATCGCACACACCCTGAGCACTGTGTTCCAGATTAAGATGTCATATCAATACAAGACGTGCTCCACTGTGTTTGTAAACTGCACACAACTTCACTCACTTCATCATTCATCATTTAGATCATTTCAGCCCTGGAACTTTTCCAATTTCTCCTGAACCAAACCAAAGGGGAAGGCAGCTGTTGACTTGAAACTACCGCTTCATGACATCACAAGGTGGAACAGAGCATTTTAAGCTATGTAGATGAAGACAAATTAATAATAAAGTATTAATCAGACACGTATGAATGAAACAAACATAACATTAACATTCTAATATGAAGTTTTGCAAAATATATTACCTTTAAACTTAACTATGCTGCTTTATTCAATTATGGAGCGATGTATAACTTTAATGCCATACTGTGGAAAAATCCAAACAAAGTTTCATCTCCATGGTGACAAAGGCATGTAGCCGGTCATTAAGCCATAGCACTACTGATCAGTAACATAATTTCTTAGTTTCTGTATCGTTCAGTTACAAGTATTTTAAAGTGTTTAGTATCAGAAGTTTTAGAGATGTTATTCGCGGTTTTACATGCAAAACTAGTCACATTTATACACTTTACAGTTTTATTTTTTATTCTGGAAATGCCAACAGCTTTGCTTAGTGAGCCAAATCCGAACTAATGTAGCAGTAACTTGTAAACAGCACAATTTTCCTGGTTGGGTCCTGGTTTAGACCCGAATTTGACTTGCTTTGGTCCTGTTCTAGTCCTGGTTTATTTCAAAGTTTAGTCCCAATTTTTCTGTGTCCATGTGCAAACTATGAACAGACCCTAATATTAGACACTGCTGTTTTGGTTTGACCTCTGACCTTATGTAGTTGGAGAAAGATAATAGAGAATTTCCCCTTTATGTGATGCAGTAGAATAATCTCAAATACATTTTTATAAAACATATTACAACAATATCCTTACTACATTATACTAAAATATCAAACAACGCTAAACAAGCCGACAGGAGATCCTGCAGTGGAATTGTTGGCACAGAACTCACTGGGGTAATAATAACTGTCTCTATTACAGTAAATTACTCTATACTGAAAAATATGTGTCATAAAACTACACTTTCTGGTAAATTTAAAATCTTAAAAAAATCCATGCTTAAAGAAACTTGCTTGTCACCATGGATATATTATCCATGAAGACAAGCAGGTGGCTCCACTAGGTCAAGTTACAGGTCAGATCTGTGGAGAGGCAAGAACACCTGTTTGTCAAAAATACCTATAACTGAATAAATCAAAGCAAAACAAAAACATATCCATGGAGACAGGAGGCAGGTAATGGATACTTCACCAACAAGTTACATGGTGCTTACTACGCCTGAATAATTCAAAATAAACTGTTTGATCATTGTGTTTGTCTTCATTCATACTCTATTAAGGCTGTGATTAATGTGCTTTTATATCTGGTTACCCAGTTTACTACAGTATACTTCACTATAGTTAATTGTATGTATTAAGTTCCTCCACTTATTGACACTTGTTGACAGCAGCTGGCAGAGCACTCACTGGGGTAGCGGTAGTAGAAATCATTGTGTCCGTTGCTGGATCCGTTGTGCAGATGCACGTGCCACTCTTTGGCGTCTGTCTCATGGTCATACTGCACCAGGGTCCCAAACAGGATCATCAAGATGATCTCCAGGATGAGGCAGGTGGAGGGCAGCTTCAGGCGCATGTTGGTGGATGCGTCCGTCATGGTGCAGTCTGGGTAAAGGGGAGATTGTAAAGATCCTGGGGTAAAACTCACAGAGCCCCACAACAGAGAGCTGTGTGCGGTGAGAGGACACAGACAGGAGCAGTGACAGGAGCAGCATGCACTCACACTGAGGAGGTTTTGTTCTGCAGGACAGGACACTCCCATCAGACCTGCCCCCTCCAGGAAGACCAAAAACAGGCAAGAGGAGGAACCAGGTGTGGAATGCACACTTGTCTATGCAATTACAGCTGTATGACCTTTGAACTCACATAACTTTAGAACCATTTACTACAATACGGTGGTTGGATACCTGGATGACACAGTGAGGAGTTTTTGAAACTTTTGATCTCCGTTTTAAACATAGTATTTGATTCTAACCAACTAAAAAGTGTTTTTGCTGAGTTCAGAGTATCTATGGAGATTGTACAAGGAGCTAGCTATGGACCTCTGAGATGCTACAGATGCTACAGGCTTGAACGAGAGGCAGAAGACCTTCCAGAGGAAATACTTTGAGGGAATGTCCCAACTTAGCACCAACTGAAACACCAGAGCTGCTGTGTTCACCTGGCTCCCCCTAGAGGTTGGCTGTAATGCTGCAGGACACGGAGGAGGGACTTTTGTCCTGGGGGCTGTTACTCTCCTCAAACTGCCCTGACACAAAATCTGCTGACAACTGACAAGACCTTATTTTTAGTATCTCTTTGCATGTAAATAAAGTGTTGTTAGCTGCTTTATTTGCTGTGTGCACGGTGTATGGTGCATATGTTTGAACTTGCGGCTGTTTGAACAGAAATAAATAATACCGTGGTGGTGACAGGTGTTAGCTTGTTTTCCTCCATAAGCTGAGTGTTAGCTTAAAGCATTTGGGCTCCTCTGCTCCAGTCTCCACGGCTCTTTAGAAAGTCAATAGCCACAGGAAGAAACATGCTGAAAGAAATAAGCAGTAAACATCTGAGGAGGAGTTAAGAATGTTAAAAAATAATATATATTTTGCTTCTTAGGGTGGTTTCAATTCTTACCTGGTAACGGTTTTCTTTGCATACTTTGCATAATGCATACTAAATGTATTTAGTTACATCATACTGAATACCTGCATTAAATGTATTTTGTAAAATATTCTGTTACATGATCCAATCAGACTACTGTAGTATTCTGAATACTTAAAATACTGTGAGGCTGAGTTACATTATATTATAGTGTAGAAATGTGGCAGAGGATTTAGAACATCACCATTTGTCATGTGTTTATGTATCACTAAATAGAGAAATTAAAATAGATTTACAACTGTATACAGACTTCTTCTTCTTGTGAGTTTATAGAATGCTGTTTGGGTGTTAATGTATTATGTGTTAATGCCAAACATAGAACTTATAGATACCCTATAAGCCTAACCCTTTATTATAATATTAGTATTATTAGGATTTATAATATTTGTATTTAATATTTATATTTAACCTGTCTCTTTTTTATGTATGAATGTATTATTGCCATTTATATTTTTTACTCTTTGTTATTGCGATATATTAAGATGTATGAGCTATGTGTTATTTACGTTGTGGATCAATACTGTTGGTCTAAGTCTAATATTTATGCTTATAGAACTTTGAGACATCATATTGGCAAACTGCAGAATTTAAATGAAATACATGTGAATTAGCAGCGCTGTCCTTAGATGCCCTCAGTGTTATCTTAGTTTCAGCTCAGGCTCATTTCCAACAATAGTACGATGCTTTCCAACACTGTGCTCATTTATTTCTGTGGAGGAGATCCGCCTGCAGCCCAAAAGGGGAGGATATGGGGCATGTTTGGTTTCCAACTATTGTAGCAGTCCTTCTAAAATAACTTTCTTTTCAACTGTTAACTTAACCTTGTGACACAGAAATTAACCCAACCTGCTTATCGTTCAGTGTGTACAATACAGTGGAAGACTTTTTCATTTTGTTTACATAATCGCCTCGGGTTTCGGGCTATGGCAACCGTCCTCCATGGTCTATGCAATTAAGCAACTGAAATCAAAATATTATATGTTTTGAATGGGGAAGGGTCCTCACAAAGTCCTTCAAATCAGGAAGGAGCCTGCTGCGACTGCTGTCCAATAATGTCTTTACAATGTTGCAACTATCTGTTACTGCTGCCTGGAATATTTCACAATGTGAGATTAAAGAAGACTCTGCTTGTGTTAATGATTATGTTATCATTTGGTGAATCATTATGTTGCATTTTACTCGCAATATTCACCTAAAACAACTGAAATGGATAGCTACAGCTCACGCTAGGGTGCAGCAGATTTTTTCCCCCTTTTGTACTAAAATAACCATGCAGTGCTGCCAAAACGAAGTAAGAGAGAGCACTGGGCACACGCTGGTGGTGACAAATATTCAATTTAACTGTTTATTTAACTTAAGATAAGATTAACTTAACTTAAGATTTGTTTGGGGTTCATTCTAGGTTAGATGGACAGTTCACTTTAAATCTATGCAACTTATGTGTAACTTATTTGTTGGAGGCAAAGCAAAGACATCTCCATGAGCATTACACCGTGCACCTTTAAGTCCAAGCATTGCACATAAACCTATCTGCTAAAAAGCTCAATAGCCCATTAGTTTTGCCCTTTGAATGCACAGGACAAATGCCAACAACATTTAGCAGAAGAGACATGTTTAACAATGATATAAACATAAGATATAAATGCTTCTCTGTACAGTAGTTTAGGAGGCAGGTGCGGCGTTCCTATAAGATGTCACTCAGCGCAATATCACCCCCTCCATCTTCAAGCATTTTTTTCACAATCGTTTGAGAATGCTGTTGTGATTTGGGGAATGTAGACAATGGCCGCTGCAGACAGGCGTCAAAGGAGTCTGTGGGGCATCCTGCAGGTTGTAACCAAAGCTGTGGCAACGCTCCCTGTCTTTAAAAATGTAACACGCGGTCAGTTTTTGATCATATCTTCCAAAATATGTTAGAAATGCTGATTTTGTAAATGATATGTTTCGAGCGTGAATACAATCCTTTCCATTGGCACAGTACGCTTTAGTGATGGTGTCTGAATCTTTTAGATCAATTTATTTCAAAGAGCAGTTCTGATAGTGTCTTTTTTTATAATTATTTACATGACAGACGCCACTGTGAAAACTTTATCACAGAGAGCAGTGGCCAAAGCTAAGATCTGCTTAAAATGGTTAAAACTGAGAGTAGGATTGGGCTGTTACTGTTTGAAATTACACATAAACTAAATAAAATAAAAATATTGAGCTCCAAAATCTATTGTTCCAGATTTCATATATTCAGTATAAGTAATTGTCAATATAAGTAGTCATCATTGGAAATACAGTCTTTTATCACAAGATCAAGTCATTGTTTGGTGATTGGGTCAGTGTATGAAATGAAAAAAATCTGGCATAAAGCAAGCATCTTGTCTCAAAACGAATAAACTAAAGAGATTTGTTTTCACCTTGGCATTAAAATGGGATAATTGTTGGCACAAGACTGATTCTGTGAACTCCTGTGAAAGCCTAAACAAATACTGAAAACAGGGCTCTGAGATACTTTTCCTCAAACTGATGGGTTATTTTGTCTTTAAAAACATATAAAAAGGCTTTAAATATTAATGACTTGTGCTTAAACTTGCACTGTGTAACTGCGCTTTAAATATTAATGACTTGTGCTTAAAGATGCACTGTGTAACTGCTTTCTGGTTTGTCAAATGTTTTTCTCCATAGAGATGTTATTGCTTTGTCTGGAATGTATCACAGTTTGGTATTAAATCTTTCTTTCTATCTTCAAGGAAACCAAACCAGACCAAGTTACAGGTCAGATCTGTGGAGAGGCAACCCCCAGTCACAATGCCAATGTTTTTCTAAGTATTTTTAAGTAGGAAAGGCACCTGTAATTGAATAAATGTAAGGTAGAGCTCTTCATTCATAATCCAAGTGACGAACCCCCAACCAAAAAGTTATACAATGAACCTATGTTCCTACATACTATAGTATAATTACACTTCATTATTTTTTTGGAGACCGCAGGTGACAACACAGGGCCAAGTTACATGTCAGATCTGTGGAGAAGTGAGCTCACATAAGAAAGCAAGTTTTTAAGTCAATAAGAACCCATGTTGTTATGAAAATGGAAGAGCTTAACATTAACAAAACCTCTCCATGAAGACAAGCAGGTGGCAGACCCTAAACAATACATTGCAAATAACCCAGTCTTGATCTTGATTAAAAGGTGATTAATTGCACATTCCTAACGACTCCTGAATCTTTCTTTCAAAAACAGAGATTGCCCATAGACATAGACAAATGTCATCTATCTGAAATCCAGACATAAAAATATGAGCTGACAGGAAGGTAACCTCAGAAACTCAACCACCAGTCAAACTGCCATGTTCATCATGCATATAGCGTGTCTATCATGTGCCGATCCAGGCTATGATGTTTAACCCTATAGCTCCTCTTGTTTTACTTTGTGTCCTGCGTAGACAAAGGTGGGTAGCTACATTTACATTGCAGAGTACTTTTCCAGCAGTGCACTTTTACTCCTATACTTGAGTAATATATATATATATTTTTAATTGAAGTAGCAGTACTCTTAATTGAGTAAAAGTTCTGGTTACTCCTCCCACTGTCAGTAGTTTTCTAAGTGACAAAAGATTTATATTGACAATATGAAATCTTCAGATATAATGTAGTTTTTCAAATTTTGGTGTCCTCTGAAAGTACCAAATTTTGTGCATTATTTTTAATGTTTTGTCCTTCCATTTCCATTAACTTTAAATGATAATTATACGTTATGTCCCGGCAGTTACTCTATTTAATCTATATTATTTTGAAGTAACGTTACTCTCATTTGAGTACATTTTTTGGCTACTACCTAAACCTGTCATGATAATTACCAAATTATCACATTTAACATTCAATATATCAACACCGGAACAATATATTTTGGTGGTCAGTATTTATTGTGTGTATAATGTTTAGCAAAAAGGGAGGAGATTGTTGTTATCTTTGGTGTAATCTGATACGATTTGAGCTGTAGGGGGGTGAATAAGTCACTTATATGGCAAATTATTGGTTCATTCTGTTGTTTCTTTGTTGCAGCTCAGGTCTTTTAATGATACTGTCTGGGATTATCCTGCTTTATTTTAATTGTGTCAGTGGTACAAAGTAGTTGCAAAATTTGTTATCGTGATGGGTCTACTACTGCCCAAGTGTGTGTATAGATACTAATACTAATGGTTGCATTTTAAGTACATTTTAAGTACATCCAAACATCGATCATCAAGAGCTGTCTTCGTTTTAATGTGGGAAAATGACATAAAGCGTAAAGTATATGTGGATGGGCTCCATTAGCTGGAGTCACTCTCTCTTCAGACAGTGTGAGGCCTGTGGCACCTGTGTCTGGGCGAGTCCCGTCCTGTTACTCTCAGCTCTTTCTCAGAACTACTATACTTTGAATTACACTCATCACCCACGGCAACGGGCCTCTCAGCCAAACTGTTTCACTCAATGGGCCAATTAGCAAAGGCCTCTGGGTAAAATGTGATATGGGATATGATAGGAGTGTGCAAGGTAAAATATCTACTTTTATTTTTGGTTCTGTCAAAATAATGTTTAGGGCACTTTATCAGGGCCTCTGGTTTAAAGAGACTCTACACAGCAAAAAGTGGAGTGTT
>KN494132.1:3413-44727 GCA_000787155.1 Scartelaos histophorus | reverse complement strand
CACACACACCTACACACACACACACATTATACACATTTATATACACATTTATAAAAACAAAATAGAAGAGAAAATAAAATTACACCTTATGAAGGCTCCCCCAGAGCCACAGTCGAATCTAAACTCCACGTATCGATCACTGAGGCTGAGGGACAGGAAGTCTGCACTGTCCTGGTCCTCACTGTACAGCAGGGTCCCGTCAGGAGCCGAGGGCCAAAACGTCAACTCAAACTCCATAAAAGACAAAAAACTCTGAGCGTTCTGAGGCCACGGCACAGAGGCGAAAGAGAAGACTGACGCGTTGAAGAGAGGAGAGGACAGCACGAAACCTGAGGGCATCAAACAGATATAAAGCTTTTTAAAGGACCCATATTACACTATTTTCTGATCTGTTAGAATGTTGTTTCCCCATCAAAACACGTTATAATATGACTGAAAGAGGAATCTATTTTTTGCAATTTAGGACCTTCAATAATAAATGTGATTGTGATGCATAATGTTAGACTTTTGGCATTACTCAGTATATAATACATACATTTTGTGTGTCTAAACTTTAGTGAAGGGTATGTTGATCTTTTTTCTTTTTCAGAATTTCAGAAATATAACCCAACTCTCCAAATACAAGATAAACAAGATAAACATGCTCAAATCAAATATTATCCAATCAGAAAACAGGAGCTTCACATCTCTCTCACTTGCATTGCCAGTTTCAGTGCTGAAATCCAGTTGGTTTAAATCTAAAATGCTTCTCTCTGATCTGAACAGTCACTCCCTAAATCCCAGAACCTGCCCAGTCGTGAGTCAGTGCTAGTGCAGCCTCTGCAGCTCAGTGGTCTGTTCCTATACTGAGAATGAGAAAACATGGTATGTGTCCTCCATCTGCAACACAGTGAGATGGTGTAATATCTTTCTGTAACAGCAAAAGCTTCAGGCTGTTCCTTTAATGAAACCCATCAACAGTTTTTTTTTTTTTTATGGAGAGAGATATTCAATATGAAATGGTGGCATTTGAGATGACAAAGACAGAGAGAGAAAAGTGACAGGTAGCCTAAGTGTAGGAGAGAGAATAATCAGAGAGATCGATCCCTCCACATTTACAGTGTATTACTGTAGTTGTTTGTGTAATGACTTTAAAGAGCCTCATACAGCTCTGTCACAGCAGGACTCACTCTCTTCACACAGAGCTCCTCTGAAGCCCAGAGGACACAGGCAGATGTAGTTGTCCGCACGGTTAGCGTAGCACACGCCTCCATTAGCACAGCTCACTGTGTCACACACGCTGTCGTTACATTCACCTGAAAACATACAGACATTTAGAAATACTGCTTTATTTATAATTGAATATTGTTGCAGGTCAGCTTTTATGATCACACTGTGTATGTGCAAATATACGGATGGAGAAAATGATGTAAATTGAATTTAGAGGAGAAAAGTCAAGTCAAAACTGATAAAGAAGAGGCACAACTGTAAGTAAAAGCACTGTCATTAATATTATTCAAGTCGAAGCAAAAGTTATGACTTTAGTAATCAAGTAGTTTTTCGATTTTCAATTTGATGATAATCTGATGGTAAAACAGTCCTACGGCTATTCGAGTTCTGTGGCTAATTAGAAATCTGGGAAAAAAAATTCAGATGGTCACAGTTGAAACCATCTCTATTCAACTGGCCCCAAACCATCAGGCACTTTTCTGTGTGACTCATGCAGTCAGTGTGTCAATACCAACCAAACAAACTCTGGCCTCACATGAGCTCCACACGTGATCCCCCCATATGCCCGTCTGTGTCAGACTTCTGGATATGGAGAATGTACTATGACCTCATGGTTTTTTAATGTTAATCTTGTTTTGATTCTGGTTTAGTCCTGGTTTAGTCAGATTTATCCCTGGTTTAGTCTGGGTTTAGTCCTGGTTTAGTCTGAATTTAGTCCTGGTTTAGTCCTGGTTCAGTCCCGATTTAGTCCAGGTTCAGTCCTGATCCTCACCTATATCTCCCCCACTCAGAGCTCTTCCTTGGGGCCAGGGTCGGAGGTCGGTCACTTTGTTGTTAAGGGTGAGACTTTGGATGCAGCCCATGAAGCCTCGGTTGGTCCCTGTGGCCTTCACCAGCCAATAGGCACTGGGAGAGCCCCCCATGTACAGAGGAGAGCGAAAAGTGATCTTTGTGTACTGGCCCTGGGGAATGGATGGTACCATGGTTAGAATTTGACCTGGTTTATGGTTAATATCTCTGTAACCACTGGGCCTGTGCCATCAACACCATCGCTCCTGATTGGCTCTTTGATCACCCCCATTATGTCAATGAGCTTCATTTGACTGGAGTCGAAGAATATGGGTGACATCACTCTTGATCCACTTCTATTCTTCAGTCTATGGTCTATTCACCATAAAACAAAAACTGGTACTAAGTTTGACTTCCTCTTTGTCAGCACAGATCATTTTAGGTCATTAATTTCCTCTGGTATCTTGTATAAAATATTGGTTGCATTTAACATATAGACTTTAAGCCACAAAATGAATAAGGCTTAAGATGTTTTGATTTTTTTTTACCCAGTTCCACAGTATGGCATTAAACATATTTATCTCCACAGAGAGAAGAATCAATAAAAACACCAGTCACCAAAACACAAAAATGCAAAATTAATGCCAAATTGTGGGATATTCCAGGCAAAGCAATAACATATCCATGGAAACAAGCAAGTATTTCATGTTCCTGCTGCATTGATAGGAGTGTGTCTGTGGAGGGGACCGTGTGGATGTGAGAAGCACCTGTGAGCGCCCAGAGATGGGGTTATCATTGTCCAATCGCAGCCAGCCGCTCATGCCGTCCCGGAACAGAGTCACGCTGTGCCATCGACCAATCACAACGCGGCTTTCCGAGACGATCTGGGCAGCCCCGGTTCCACAGTTAAACCTAAGGAGAGAACAGACAGAAAGTAAGAATACTATGACTTCAAAATACTATTAGTCAAGTAGAAGTAGAAAGTAGTGGTCCAAGAGATGCCTCAAGCAGGTGTATAAAAGTATTTAGCAAAACTACTACCAAAATAAGAGTAATTGTAAGAGTGTCTGGATGTAAAATGTGATTAAAACTATAGATTTTTATTGACTTTTTACTGTAAATTGGCTCGCCTCTCCAGAGTTCTGACATGTAACTTGGCCCTAGAGAAGCAGGTGACGGACCCTCTCCCAGAAAAGTTACACAGTGCACCTTTCATCTTTAATCGTCACTTCCAAATAATCTCCCAGGTCACTTTACTTTACCTGTAGTGCAGTTTCCCTCGAACCAGAGCCAGAGAAATAAAATCTCCTCGTCCATGTTCATTCTCTCCACAGTACAACAGCAGCCCGTCCTCTGAGTCTGCCTGAAGAGACACACACTTACCTCAGCTTGCAGTTAGCATGCTAGTTGTTGTTGTGGTGGTGAAAAGTGCTTATATTAATGTGTCTGAGCTAAATTTATCCTAGTAGATATAATGTCAAAGCAGCTCTTGAGGTTAAAATAAGTCATTTGTGTGTTGTCTGCATCTAATTAGGAAGCGTTTTTAGTCTCAGAGAATCAGTAAATGTGCTGCTAGCATGCTAGTTTCTGTTAGCGTTGTTAACTAGTTCTGACTAGGCACTCGCGATAAACAGGACTTACCTTAAACTCCAGCGTGATCTGGAAGGTCTGGTACGAGTTCTTCAGGGGTTCAAAGGTCATGTGAGAGTATCCATAGAAACGAGGGAAGTTGATTGACAGAGCTGAAGGGAAAATGATTTGGTGATGATTGGTTTCAAATCTAGAGGACATGGTAGCTGAGTGATTACAGCGTTTATCCATCAGTACATGTCCAAATCCAGCTGGGACCAGTGCATACAGCCGCACTGACAGCAGCAGTAGCAATAGCAGTAGTATTATCAGTAGTATCCAGTAGTATCTTTAGAGATAGTAGTCATAGCAGGAGTAGCAGTAGTACAATTGGCACAGTAATCCCCCTCTCTGCCCAAGTTGTACTGTCAGTAGGAGCAGTAGTAGAAGTAACAGTAGTAGTAATACCATATAATTCCAGTGTCAGTAGTAGTAGTTGTAGTAGTAGTAGTAGTAGTAGTAGTAGTAACAGTAGCAGCAGCAGCAGCAGTAGTACCATTGTTATGCTGCAGTGTCAGTAGGAGCAGAAGCAGTAGCAGAAGTAGTAATAGCAGAAGCACTAGTAGTACCATTGCATGCTGCTGTCAGTAGGAGCAGCAGTAGTAGTAATAATAGTAGGAGTCGTAGTACCATGTCACAGTAGTCCCCCTCTCTGCCCAGGTTGCAGTGGAAGTAGCAGTAGTAGTAGTAGTAGTAGTAGTAGTAGTATTAGCAGTAGTAGTAGTAGTAGTACCGTTGTCACAGTAGTCCCCCTCTCTGCCCAGGTTGCAGTGGCAGCGGGACCCTCCCCTCTCGTAGTCGCTGAGGCAGAAGCTGTCGGGGGGGCACACCGTCTCGTCACAGCTCAGGTCGTACACTCGGGGCACGTCTCCTCGCCATGGCGACAGGGTGGGCGGGACTGTGGTGGGGGGCGGCGTGCTGAGGGACACAAAACAAATAAAAAAAGTATGCTAATCTTATTGTTTTTTTAGATTTGAGTGCATTAAATATCATATACTACATTCTTATGGCCAATACCTGGTAGTGGTGGTCGTCGTTGTCGTGGTAGTTGTTGGAGGAGGTGTAGTAGTAGTAGTAGAAGTAGTAGTAGTAGTAGTAGTGGTAGTTGTGGTAAACTCAGTGGTGGTGGGAAACAGCAGATCTGTAAAGTCTGGCGCTCTGGACGAAGAGGAGGAGACAGAGGTGGAGGAGACTGGAGGAGAGGTGGCGTTCGGAGGGAGGATGGGGTTCATGCGGTACACCACGTTTTGTCCTGAAGGAGAACCGGGCCGTGAACGCAACTGGGACTTCCTGTTGTCCTGAGGAATCCCCGGAAATGGATTCAACTGCAAATGGCAACAACACGTCAATGAACCTCTCCATGTTCTCTCATCATCATCTCCTGTTGCTTACATACTTAGAAACAGCTAAAGAATGAACTCTCAAACGTGACTTTGAACGCACCTCCTCAATGAAGACGTCGTAATCGGAGTCGTCCACGTCAAATAGATCTTCGTCAGGCCCCAGGTTTGTGTTGTAGAGGCCGTAGTCTGCGCTGCCCACCTCCGACCCACCTGCACACAAAACAAACATCTGAAGAATCTGTGGTGGAACGCATTCAAGTAAAAGTAGTAAAATACTGTACTTCAAGGTGCATTGTGTGGAACATTCCAGGTGGAGCAATGACATCTCCATAGAAAAAATAATCCTTCAAGTATAAATTTTAGGTATCTGTGCGTTACCTAATTCAGATATTATTTACTTTTACTTCACTATATTTGAGGCCAGGTGTCTGCACTTTCTACTGCACTGCATTTTTGAACAAGACTGAAAAATAAAAGTAGTTTTTATCATTGTTTTATTTTGATACCTGCAGAAAAGGCTGTTTTTTTTCAAGGTGATAGTTTAAGCAAGTAAATCAGACAAAACAAAACAAAAAACGATTCACTTTTTTCTGTTGAACAAAATTCAGCAAAAATCGGTCTCTACATCTGAAGCTTTATTAGAACTCATAATCTGTGTGAAATACTTTTACTCTTTACTATTTAAGTAATTTTTTAAAAGGTACTTTAATACTTTTACTTAAATTGATTTTTTTATGTGATACTTTTACTTGAGTATTGTTTTTCCTCCAGTATCTTTACTTTTAAAGTAACAAAATTGAGTACTCGTATACTCACCTCAGTCAAATACACACAGTAATGCAGTTCTCATAAACACTTTAAAAGTTATAAAACTACAGTAAATCTATTGAAAATTGACCTTTGCAAATCAGCTCACACAAAATCCTAAACAGAATTTTAGTTTTCCAAAACAAAATTTCATCTCAACAAAATGCTGTTTTTCATTCAAAATGGTTCAATCATTCTCCAAATTTTACCATCCAAAGTCTCCTCGTGTGTTTTTCTGTGCTCTTTCATTTAAAAACTGCAGCTCAGAACTTTGAGTCCTTCTCTCAGTGACTGAAGGGTTCACACTTTACTTTGAAAAGCTGGGCTTTTTGTCATTACCAATTGCAGAGTAGATTTTGCAGTATTTGATGAAAAATATTTATGTGGAAGAAAATACATCAACAATACTGCATTGTGAAGTGTAATGTGCTCTTGAAAATTAAACACAACTGTATCTCTGAAAATCTGTATAATCCTTTTGATTTTTGGTGCTCCCAGATGTTGATTTGCTGTTGTGTTTGAGTTTCTACATTAAATGTGACAGAGTTTGGCCAAAGTCCTTTACCACGTGAGAACAGATCTCTAACATTAAAAAACAAGCTGAATTCACTGTGAATGAGTCAAGTGTTCTGAGAAAGAGCCTGAGAACTGGCTGAACTCATGGGAAATGATGTGAGCAACTATGCTCCTCTTCAGATACAGGTTTGAATCAAAGAATCAAACTCAACCAAGTTTTAAATAAATGTGTTAAAATGATTGAAAAAAAAAACAAAAAAACGGTGAGCATAGCAGAACATAACACATAACACCATGTTACCTTTCATTGGTTTGAAAATGCTATATTTAATAAAACAAACAAACAAATAAACACATATTTTCCAAATTATTGTGCACAAGAGAGTTTCAAACCATGTTATTATTGTAAAGAACTGAAAATGGCCATTTGTTTATTTGTCTTTAGAAGTATTAGCAGTAAGAACATAACACATAACACCATGTTACCTTTCATTGGTTTGAAAATGCTATATTTAATAAAAACAAACAAACAAATAAACACATATTTTCCAAATTATTATGCATTAGTTACCATTACTGAAATCAAAAGTTATTTCAATCCAAACATTTGAACAGGTCAAATTACATTTGAACATAGGATCCATTTTTTGATAGGAGCTTTATAATTCTTGCATCCATTGAACTTGTGAGTTTGTGGAGAGTTTCTGCTTGAATTTCTTTGTAGGATCAGGTCAGAATATCCTCCCTGCTGTTTGGACGTGAACTGTCTCCTGCCCTCATTGATTTTTTGCATGAGGAGCTCCAAAGGTTCTCAGTAGGGGCCACCCCATGACTTTCTCTTGTTTTATGCCCAAGCACCTCATGATGCAGAGGGATTCCATGAGGTAGTGCACTGTCCTGCATGAAGATGATTTTGCTACAGAAAATCACGGTTCTTCTTTTTGCACCATGGAAGAATGTGATCAGCCAGAAGCTCCACACTTTTTACAGAGGTCATTTTCACACCTTTAGGGACCCTGACGTTGCAGCCTTGTGGGTGACCATCAAACAAGGGTCTTCATGTATTTCTGAGCCCACTGGAGCCTTTTTTGCTTGTGAGGCTTATTTAAGAGGTTTATGCAGAACTGAAGCCTCTGGAGAATCTTACACCCTGATGTTCGTCGGACTCCAGAGGCACCAGCAGCTTCAAATACCTGTTTGTTGCTTTGTAATGGCATTTTAGCAGCTGCTCTCTTAGTCCAATGTATTTGTCTAGAGAAACCTTCCTCACCACTGTGCATTTATCTGCACAAAGCTGTGTGTGCTCTGAATCAGCTCCACTTCTCTTAATAGTATTATGATCACGCTTAAGTTTTCATGAAATATCTAAGGTTTTCATACCTCGTCCAAGGTATTTAACTATTTCAGGCTTTTGGGCACTAGAGATCCTTTTCCTTTCCCATATTGCTTAAAAACGGAGCTCTGCTTCATCATGTGGAACGTCCTTCTGAAGGAGTGTTTCCTTTAATTGGACTCACCGGGCAAACTAATAGGCACAAGTGTCAGATTGATTTCACCCAAAGAGCTTGAGACACAAAACCATCCATGAGTTTCACTGGAAAACTAAACATTTTGCTTTTATGACACAGTACATTTTGCAGTATTTGATCAAAAATATTTATGCAGAAGAAAATTAATACTACTTTTGTACTGTGATATGTAATGTGTACTTGATAATTAAATAAGGACTGTATGTCTCTGAAAATGTGCATGTAGTATTCACATGTACTCAGTGTGTGTACTCAGTGCTGAGAGCCTTCTCCCTGTTTTGACTCGAAACGAGAAGAGACGTGCAGTATAGAAAAACCAAGCTGAATTCACTGATCATGTGTTTGTGAAGAGCTGAGTCAAGCGTTCTGAGAAAGAGCCTGAGAACTGCGTGAACTTAAATGTTCCAAATGATGTGAGCTTCTGTGCTCCTCTTCAGGTACAGGTTTGAATCAAAGGAAGTTTCAAAAAATGTGCTAAAGCAATTGAAAAAAAAATCATGTTTTTTTGTTAGTTTGTTTTTTGAATGTCCCCTTCTTTTGCTATTCCTGCTCAGCCACTCCCCCTTCAGAGCGCTATCACAAACTACTGCACATTACTTCGGATTTGTCAAGTTGGTGTGTATAGTGCTGTATTATAATTTTATATATTTATGAACTTGGAGGGTAGGAGAGATCGCTAAATTACTCAAACATGCATGGATGACCCTATTGTCAAGAAAACAACGTTAGAACATGGCAGAAAGCTCCAAAAAATCAACTTTTAATAAAAATTTGGAACCTTTTGATAACAGACATTTGAAAGTATCTGCACAGGGTTATAGATAGCAACATCAGAAAGAGTAAATAGTTAAGGAACATTAAGAAAGAATCGGATAAAAATAGAAAATGTCGCGAGGGGAGATGTAAAGCTTATGCTCAGGTCTGAATGGCAGCCTTCACATCATTAGAGGGAGGTGTGGAAAAGTGGATGAGGACTCGTTGTACATGTTATAAACGCAGACACAGATGTACGAGCAGAGCACTCTACAGTGTAGCGCCAGTCGCAGGGACATAGGGGCATCTCTGGTTGCCATGGCGTTACTATAATTCTTCATTTCTCATTTTTTAAAGGTGCATTGTGTAACTTTTCGGGTAAAGGGTCCGCCGTCTGCTTGTCTTCGTGGAGATCACTTGGTCTGAGATGTTTCACAGTGCAGTATTAGAGGAGCTAACTTGTCTGCTGTTTCGTCCATCACCTGCTGGTCTCCATGGTGATGTCCGTAAGCTTATGAATCTCTGTGGAGACTTGTAAGCCAGATTACTGGTTAGGTTTGTGGAGAGGCAACCCTACCCACAGTAAAAATGAATGTTTTTTTAAGATATTTTGGAGCAATAAATAACCTGTGACAAAAGGAAGTTTTAATACTTTACTCTGGACATTTAACTAAATCTCCATGGAGACAAATATGTTGCTACCACCCGCCAAAAGTGCACCTTGACACTTATCCACCTTCATTCAATCCATTTTGGGTGCTTTTACTGCTTTATTTTATTTATTTGCTAAGAATATGCACACCTACGGTCAGCTGGCCATCCTCTGCACTGATCTGACCCGTATCTTGGTCTTTCCATGGAGATAGTTAAATAATACCACACTGTGAAACATTCAAAGCAAAGCAATAGTATCATATCGTCATGTAGACAATATAAACAGACCTTTATTTGATGGGTTTTCACATTTTTCCGTCATGTAGACAATATAAACAGACCTTTCACCGGAAAAGTTACATGCATCTTTAAAAGTTTATTTGACGGGTTTTCAAATTTTTTAAATTGTCACTTGGTTTGATGTGATAATACCTTTAATAGGATAGTAACTGTGGTCAGTTTTTAGCACGGTTTTATAGATAAGTGACAGTTTGTGGAAAGATATTGAGAAAAAACTTAGAGTATAAAATACTTAGAGTATTCTAATGATACTACTAATTGAAAGATTCTCTGGGGTTGCGATTATGTTTATGATATGAGTTTCCTCGCTTCCTTTTCTTTGATTCCTCTCGATTCTGCAGGAAATGGGTGAGGAAGTCCCGCCCACAGAGGAAACAAAGGGAGGAGAGAGGATCTAAACTCATCACTGAGCCCGATAAAGTTTGATTCTTTTCTCTGACGTCTGCTCCTCCTCACATTTACTCCTCCACACAATCCTCCCTCACATTTACTCCTTCCTTCTGTGGTTTCCTTTGGGAGGCCGGATTCTTTTCTCTGACGTCTGCTCCTGAATCCTCCCTCACATCTACTCCTTCCTTCTGTGGTTTTCTTTGGGAGGCCACATATGAAACATTTGATTGACAGCTGAAAAACGGAGGATCGAGGAGAGGAATCGAGGAGAAGGAATCGAGGAAAAAGAATTGAGATGTGGCCCTTGAACGCTTGAATTGATCACAGGCACCTGAAAATTGTTTTTTCTGGATTTTTCTTGGATTTTTCAACCTTTATGACTGTTTGCTTTTGAGTGCACTGTGTCTCTATGATAACTGCTAAACATTCCACCATAGAGATACATGTAGAACACCCCAAGCATGATGTCACTGCAAAGTATCAATAACTTTACCTACACCATGAACACCAAAGTTAACAAAAATCAACTTCTTTGCTACAAGACGATCTTTATGGTGTTTTTAAAAGTATTGTCAACTCTTTCTAGTGATTTTTTAGTAAACTAGCTACATTTTCAGCTTTGTGTTAAAAAAAAAAATTGCATTGGTGGCAATTTCAAGTACTAAGTGACATCCCACAGGACTCTGATTACTAAGTGACATCCCGCAGGACTCTGATTTCTGATTTTTGAAGTGTGGAAACCCGTTAAACCAAGCAGAGTGACTGCTCCTTATTCCTTCTGACCTGCACATATTACAGAAAATTCACACAAAATAAATCGAATCTGTTATTTTTGGGCTTTAAAAAAAAACGCTGGATCTTTGCGCGGTTTGGATTCGTAAATTTATATATTGTTTCACTAGATTTGTTTTTTTAAATTGCCCGTGCAGTCGAGGAGGATGGCTATAATCTACAAAACACAAAGAGATTTACAGTGTAGATCCTTTTTAGTAACAATGGGATGGAGAATCAACCTGTTAGCCGGCTAGGACGCTAATTGGCAGAAGCTAATGACATTAAATCCTCAATATTGACAACACAGAGAGGGGGCTAGCTCGAAATCCTTTAGCGCCTAATCTTGTGTTGTGTAACAGTGCCCCAGCCCACTGTGCGCTCACTGTCTGCAGCTTTTCAAACTCAAACCAAAAACAATAATGAATCTACAGTTTACCTGGCGTAGAACAGCCACAGGTGAATGCATTTTGATGTTTTTTGGGACTTTTTACCGTGACATTTGTTCAGAAAACGTGCGTTACACATAAGTAGATTGTATAGTGTTCGACAGGGAGGTCAGCGTTAATCCTGTCTGGAGAGGGCCAAATCTGGGCCCCCCGCTGTGAACCACGCCAGGCTCTGAACGGTGTGTGTCTGTGCCCACTGCAGGGGGGCACCAGGTCACGCCAACACCGGTCATCGCAACAGCGTCACACAACAGAGTCATTTTTACACCAAGATAATAATAATCATGGTCTAAAAATGTAGAATGTTATTGCTGGGGTTCAGTTGACATTTTAATCGCCAGGAATATTTCATACAGATGGGCTATAATTAATATTGTTAAAAAGTAGGTTTAGGTAGGAATATAGTGACATCTAGACAGTGGTGCACTCAACCTGACGTGCCGAAATACACACAGGAGTCAAATAGAACCTCACTTTTAGTACAAACATAAAGGTGCCAGCCCGGTAAAAAGGACTAAACCAAGACTACACCAGGTCTAAATGGCTACAGAACCACATGGCTAATTCGCATAAACTATAAACGTTGAAAAAAACTGGTCGTTCCTTGTTGATGGGGTTAATAAACGTTTTCTTTTTTTTTTTTTACTAGCTAAAGAAATTCCTGCATGTTACGGGTGGGTTTTAATTACTTTTTGTAATTCAGGAGTCGCTTTCAAATGTGGGAAACTCCCGCTCTGAAGATATTTTGTTGTAACATTTCAAATTAACTCGCCTACATCTGTATTGAAAGTCGCCTAAATCACAGTCATACTGGTTTTAAAAGAATTTGAGTACCATATTTTTCCAGTTTTGCTGAATAAGATTTTGGTGAAGAAGGAATTAATCACCTGCCCCAAATTACCGCCTGGTCTCAAATAAATGCCTGGTCTGTTAAATGATTGAAATATTCGGTATTTTACAGTACGCTGCTAGTAAAGTGCTCTGAAAATGTCTTTAAACGTGCTTTGTGTAACTTTTCTGATAGAGGGCGCGTCAAATGCTGTTCTCCATGGAGATGATATTGCTTTGTCTAAAATGTTCCACAGTATGACATTAAACCTTTGTATTTTCATGGAAACCAAACCAGGCCAAGCTACAGGTCAGATCTGTGGAGAGGTGACCCCGCTCACAGTCGGAATGTGTTTTTTCAGATATTTTTGAGCTTAAAAACCACCTGTAATTGAAGAAATGTAACGTAGAGGTGTTTAATGTCACACTGTGGAACATTCCAGGCAGAGCAATGGCGTATCCATAGAAACAAGAAGCTAAGGGACCAACAACCAAACAGTTACGTAGCGCATCAAAAGCAGTAAATGTAAATGTAAGTGCATTGTAGGTGTAAAGATCTAAATAGAGTGACGGAGAATAAGGAGAACGTCTTACTGAGGGTGCGCACGGGGCTGTTGATGTGGCTGGGGGGACTCATGCCGTGCAGGTTCACCGCCCTCACCACAAACTGGTACTGGGTGTCCGGTAGAAGCCCCTTCAGCACCATGGAGCTGGTCTGGATGGGCTCACGGATGTACGTCCACTCTGTGTCCATCTCCGGCCTGAGGAAACAACGCACAAGAGGGTTACAAGACGAGTATTAAATTGCACGTGACAACTGGGACGACTCGTTTTACTAAAGTATCATTGTAGTTAAAGTTGTATTGTGTAACTTTTCTGATTGGGGGTCCGTCACCTGCTTGTTTCTGACCTGTAACGTGGTCTGGGTTGGTTTGATAGAAAGGTTTAATGCCATATTATGAAAGATTCCAAACAAATCAATAACATCTCCATGGAGGAAAAGCATTTGATGGACAGTATGGTAATAAACTTTTCTATCTTCACAGAGTCTAACCCAGATCATGTTACAGGTCAGATCTGTGGAGAGGTGACAGCGCTCACAGTGAAAATGCCTGTTTTTCTAGATATTTTTGAGCTATAAAACCACCTGTAATTCAATAAATGTAAAGTAGAGCTGTTTAATGTCACACTGTGGAACATTCCAGGCAAAGCAATGGCGTATCCATAGAAACAAGCAGGCGACGGACCCCCAATTAAAAAATTACACAATCACTTTTAAAAACGAGTTCAACAGTTTGCTGTGTTCCAAAGTTATTCCTCACTAACACATTCAGAGCATCATTATTCACCACAATGGGAATAAGCATTTTTCACAACTTTCAGTGCTGGGAGTGCCATTGCTATTAACATGCTAACAGCTATAACATGCTAACAATGCACTTCCTGATTATTAGACAGCAAAAAGCTTTATAATAAACTGCATAATAATGGTGATTCGTTGAGTAAAAATAAATAATAACACCTTTATTTTGTAGGTTTAAACTGCAAGAAAAAATCTTGCAATTCTTTGCATTTTGAATAAATGTTGATGACACAGGAAGAGAGTTTCTATTGTAGAAACCATCATACCAGTGTATATTTTGTGTACCAGTGAACAAAGTGTGCAGCTCCTACCCCTCCCCTCCTGATCCCTCTCTCCTTCCTTGTTTAGAGTTTCCTGGGCAGATCCCACCTTCACACACCTGCTGAGCTCCACTCCTGTTCTGCATCTGGTAATCATCTCTACAATAAAAGACCTGCTGACCTCCTGTCCAGTGCCATATTGTTCCGTCACTCTTAGTGTGTTCGTATGTGTGGAGCCTGCTTTGATTCTTTCACCTCTTGTTTGTTTCTCTGGTCAGTCTGAGCCACCATCGACCTCCTGCCTACAGCTGACCTGGACCTGTCCTGCCCCTCCCTGGAACCACTGCTTCCCTTAAGACCCTGTTTTTGTTAATAAGTGATTTTCTTTCTGCATATTTGGGCCCGCCAGTGTAATTCTTAACACATACAACTGCTTCTAAACTGATACAACTACAATAAATATTTAACCCAGTAAACCAAGTCATAATTAGCGTCACAATGAGCGTGCACCCCACTAATGACCTACTGGACATCACATCAGATTTGTCAAGTTGTTTACAGTTTTACATCATGTTTTTGTATATTTATGGAAATTTGTTGTGTAGGAGCCTGGGGGATGTAGGATTGTGGGTGGAGCTTTGGACAGACTTTTACAGTTAAATGTAAAGAGGGTACGATTAGGGCCCAGGAGAGATTGAAAAATGATTGATACATGCATGGATGACTTCTAAAACGTCTTCAGGCATGTTTTTTAATGAGGGAACATTATAACATGGTTAAAGTAAAAAAAAAACAGTCACATGCTGTAAAACTACTGAAAGCAAGCACTATTTCTTTGGCATGTTACACACACATACTCTTTTTGCAGTAGAGATGTGGCGGACATGTTGTTTGGAGGATGGAGGAGCAGAGCCTGGAGCTACATGTGTCATTGATAAGGGACTTTCTCAAACTGAAGAAGACTTTTGTTTGAGACTAAACAAAGCTCCAGTGTCCAGCCCTGTCACGGTTAGTTAGGGCTTCCTGGACTCTGTAGCAATACGCACCATGAAAAACATGTTTTTATCTCTCTTTGAATACTTTGTAATTGCCAGATTGTTCAAGATGATTCATATTTTACCTGTTTTTGTGGTCCGGATACATTTGCAGTTGTTTAATAGTGGCATTTGTAAATTCCAAATCAAAATAGACTTAAAGATGGAACTTTTTTGTCTGTCAAATCTTTTTCTCCTGGAAATCTTATCACTTCGTCCAGCAATGTTTCACAGTATGGTATTAATCTTTCTATCTTCAGGGAGACCAAACCAGACCAAGTTACAGTTCAGCTCTGTGGAGAAGCCATGTTAAAAGGCCTCATATCCTTGGGTGCTTCTACATGGAGACTCAAACTACGTGCAGCAGCCAATCACGTCTGGACCCACCCAGCATTAGGCTGAGGGTAAGTCTGAGGTCAGATATCAGGGTTCAGTGATCGGACATGCAGGCAGAGACACTGCAGAGAATAGTGCTCTTGTTTGTGTGTTTAGTTAGGACCCAGTTTGGGGCTATTTTCACTTTTGGTACTGTACACGTGATATAATAAAAAATAATGAGAGAAGCGTTGGCGACAGGAAATACATTTTTTCTATTTGACAGTCCTCTTGAAGTGTGTGAAGAAATGAAATTCTTAGGTCAAGTCTTATCTAATGATTGGATGGATGACAAGGACATTCATCAGCAGCGCTGAAAAATCTATGTTCAAGCAAACACACTGTTAAGGAAGTTTTATGTGTGCTCTGATTATGTGAAGTGTTCCCTGTTTAAAACCTATAACACCATTCTATACCGCTCAACTGTGGCCAAATGACAAGAAATCAAGTCTGCAGAGGTGCGAGGGAGCCTACACTGATGCTTTGAGAACGCTCCTTCAGTTTCTAGGTGGCACGGTGCTAGTCAAATGTCTGTATTCACAAGTTTACCAACTAGTGAGGCACTTTTTAGACAGCTTATGTTTAGTTTTATGTATCGCTTGGACAAGCTGCTACTGATGCACATCTAAACTGAGGCAGCACTGGTGCAATGGTTTGGATCTTTTGTAACGTATATATTTTGTATCTGTGCTCTTTTTATACTTTACTGTATGTTTGTGAATTGGACTAATTGGCTGTATTAAATACATATACCGTATATAAGTTTGCTGTGTACTTTATTGTATTTCAGCCTGTATTGGTCTAATTACATACCTCCGTGCTTTGAGAGACTCTATGTAGTATCCAGGATTACACCCCTCTTAGCCCTTTGTTTGTATATTTTCTGGAACTATGGGCTTATTATTACATGTGCATTTATATTACTTGTTACAAACAATTCTTCTGATGTTAATAGACTGTTAGAGCTGTTCTGTATCAGAGCCTGTGTTGAAGGCAGCGGTTCGGGTTACGCCAACCCTTAAAAGTGCAGTACAGTTGATAGAGCGATCTGTACTGGTTACCATGGCTGCATAACTAATGTCAAGTATTATGTTATTATCAAGTATTATGTTACTGCATGTTGACTTATTTCTATTATCGTTTACAGTCATGTTTAAGAGTTTTGTCTATTATTTCCATGCAGATTATTATTGTATAGTTGTAAAGTTTGATATAGTTATTTAATATACATTTTTATCCCTTTGTTTCCTGTAGAATCACACATTTAAGACATCTGGCTGATTCTGCACAGTCAGTATACCTGTTTTTGTAAATATATTTGAAATATTAAACCACCTGTATTTGAATGAATGTAAGGTAGAGCTGTTTAATGTCATACTGTGGAACATTTCAGGTGGAGTGGTGGAATCCATAGTGACAGAACCCCAACCAAGAAGCTACACAATATTTAATAACTGTAATAATTCCTTTTAGCCGTGTTGGAACATTGTTAGCTCATCAGAAACATGCTCAGAGCTGTGTATTGTTCTATTCATATGTTTTCGTGTAATCCTGTTAACAAAGCTCAAAATGCGTTGTTGCACCTTGTGATGTCATTCAATGGTAGTATTAAACTTTACAGTTATCTGTATACAATAATACATTAGAATAACCATAATCTCCCACCAATCTGAATGTTATCGGTCCAATCACAGCTCATACTTTCTTACTTTCAATGTGCTCTTTCAGTCGCTTTAATGTTGAAAAAATAAATACATAAAAACATGTTCTATATACCTATAGCTCTGCTCGCTTTGTTTTGTAGACTAAATTAGCCCAGCGTGTCTGCAGTGATTTTGTGTTTTATGTTTGACAAAAAAAAAACATCTCTGAATTCGCTTTTGTTCTGAGGGAAACGTGTGAGGGTGAAATGTACCGGTCACACGTTTAATGACAAAATGAAGCTCTTCCATCACAAAAGCCGGTATCCCAGAGAGGGAGAGGGCGTCAGGAATCACGCTGGGGTCACATGTATCTACAGTGTACTGCAACTGTGAGCCTTCAGTACACAGCCTCTACTAGTACATGAACTCAGTATGTGACTCGTGTACACAAACAATAACTACTGAAATTTTGCGTTACCATTATCACAATTAAAAGTGCATTGTGTAACTTCCCTACAGTGTGGCATTGCACTTCTTTATCTCAACTAATCACAAGCAAGTGACGCCACAGGGGCACGTTACAGCGTCAGATCTGTGGAGAGGCAAGCCCACTCACAGTAAGAATGCGCGTTTTTAAATAAATATACATGTAATTGAGTAAATGCAAGATGGATGGTTTAACGCCATACGGTGGAGTAATAACATCTCCATGGAAACAAGCAGGTGACTGACCCTCCGCCACAAATGTTACACAGTACTAGAGCTGTGTTGAAAAAATCGATTTTCCGATTCTGAATCGATTCGCATATTAAATTCTCAATATCGATTTGCGTGTCCAAAAATCGATTATTAAATATATATAAATACAATTATTTTTTAGTAGCCTATTCCCCCAGTAAACTTTTATCTAAGTCGCGTCCATGGTATTCACGTTGTGGCACTCGCACGTCCATGGTGTTCACGTTGTGTCGCACTCGCACCATAGACTCTGCTGCTCTCGCCACCGTGACAGACCACGGCGCTAATATGGTGCGTGTGGATCATGGGTCTAACTCACGTCGGCTGCTTTGCGCATAGAATCAACCTCGCTTTGCAAGCCGGTCTCAAACTCCCAAATATTGCACGTCTGCTTGGGAGAGTGAGGCACATAGCGAAGTGTTTCCATCGCAGTACTACAGCCACTCTCACAGCCATCAGTAACTACCAATACTTGCATCATTTGCTCTTTAATGTCAATCTAATGCTAGTTTTAACATGTTGTATGTAAAACAGGTTAAGGTTAAAAAAAATGTTTTTAAGAACACTAACCAGAATCGAGATTGGATCGGATCGGATCGAATCAAATCAAATAGGGACCCTAGTCCCAAATAGTGCACCTTTAAACTCCTGACAAATTGCATAAACTTTATTTTAAATTTTGTGAATAAATTCCATGTTATTTATGGTCAGTGTTAATTGTATGTGTAAAACAAAGGCCAGATTAAGAGCTTCAGACTGAGCAGTGCCTCTAGTTAGCCTCCTCCCCAGGACCAATGATATTGATTTGTTATTTTTGGTAGGTGCTGTTTTATAATATTCATCAGCTTTACCTTACATTTATTCAATTAGACATGGTTTTACTGCTCAAAAATACTTAGAAAAACAGACATTCGGTGAGCAGAGTCACCTCTCCATAGATCTGACCTGTATCTTGGTCTGGTTTGGTCTCCATGAAGGTAGAAATGTTAAATACCATACTGTGAAACATTCCACATAAATAATAACCTGTACATAAAGAAATGCTTGTGGTAGACCGTCCAACAGAAAAGTTACTAAAAAAACTAGAATTAAAGGTGCATTACCTTTAGCTCTAGTTCAGATATGGGTTAGAGTTAAGGTTGAGTAAGTAGTGACTATGGTTAAAGGTAGAATCAGTCTTCAGGAAATATAACCTGATGTAATGTCCTCCTGAAGCACGGGAACCCAGGATGTGAGAACGAATGTGCTTTTGTGAGAGGAACAATATAAACATGACCTTTTAAATATGTTCACTGTACCTGATGTACGCAACCAGGAAGTGGAGAATCGGGGCGCTTCCCTCGCTCTCCCCCTGTTGCCACGACAACGCCAGCTCGGTGTCAGAGACGGCCATCACTACCGGAGTGGTGGGGGGGGTGGGGGGCATGCACATGTCTGCAGCACAAACAGGAAGACAGGAAAATTATATACAGCAGCTGTGGTGTATAGGCCCTTCCACAGTGACGTGTGGAGGATTGCACATAATACTGATACACGGGTTCAATCATGTCATACAAAGCAAAATCAAAGAATTCATTTTGACATTTGCACACAATAACAGAGTGGTGGGCTGCTTTTATGACCTGGCTCACACTTTGAGCAGTTATTGAAACATTTAGTTTTTAACATCATATGTAATTTTAACCAACTAAGAAGTGGAGCATGTGTAGTTCAAAGGACACAAGAAAGGGGCTTCTGGATTTTGTGAAATAAGATGTTTTGTTTTACCCGTATCCATGGAGATGGTGCAAGAGGCTGGCTGAGGAGCTAGCTATAGATGTTTAAGTTGCTACCACTTTTTTACACCACATGTGGGAGCAAATGTGGCAAAATATCTTCTAGAGGAAAGACTTTGAGAAAATGGACCATTTGTATTCTGACACTTCACCACTAGATGCTGTCTATGTTGCTTCTGTCTGATAGTGAGCTCCTTTGGCCTGACAGAAGAAGAGAGCACAGGGGAGCCTCAGCATAGGTGAGGGGAGGGTAGAGGGGGTAGATTTAAAGTTATATATACAACTGCTAGCTTTAAAACACAAATTTTACTGTCAAACTCTTGTGTTTTTGATGCATTATTGTCCAACATATAATTAGATTTAAGAAATGTTTAAGATGAATGCACTAGTGTCCCTATAGGGAGACATCATGCATTCTGCATTATGACAGATCCTTCAATCGAATTGCGGGTAACAGAGTTGGAAGATGTGAACGTATTTTGTGTATGTTTTGGTTTGATAGGAAAAACTGAAGGAAACCCACACACACAGAGAAACTCCACAACAAAGACCCAGGGGACCTGCACAGAGCTCTTGCTACGAAGTTAGAGCTCTAGCCACTGTGCCGCCACGTTTTATTACACGGTTGTTATCATTTACACTAACTACAGCTCTAATTGCCAAAGCAGCCCTGTTTTTCCATAATCTCCCATGTTTGGAGGCTTACACTAATTCTCCCAGTGAAAATACATCGGACTAATGTATGGAACAGTACCAGGCTCCAGGGGTTCTGTTTAGAAACCTTGGAAGGGTCTGGGCATAAGTTACATGTTATAAGCTTGTTCATGTTATCACAGTGTTGATGTTGTCAGCGTGTTGATGTGGTTACCGTGTGAGGCGGTGCTGATGTCTCTGGGTACACTGGGCCTCCCCTCCCCCGCCCAGCCGTACGCCCCCACACTGACCCCGTACTTAGTGTGGACCTTTAGGTTTCCGACCACCACATCCTGACAAGAGGAGCAGAACAGAGGAATTAAAACATCTGGAGAAATTATAAAAAAGTTTTATTTAGTCAAAGGTAAAGTCAAGAAACACTTACAAAACTGGCCTGTCCATCAAACTGGCCCTGAAAGAATCACAGGTTTAGTCATTATCAATTATGTTTAGTCATTATCGACTTTGCAGCTAAAGTCATCATTGTGGTGTGATGCTAACTGTAAGTACTGCCCTGTCTAAAGCTCTGTTACTCAAGTGATCTTAATTTGGACACAATCTGACCATCAAGAACTGATTTAGTTGTTTTTTACAATTGCAGTCAAAGGAAGCATTAACCTAAAGACTTGTGATCAATAATCCAGCCAATAGTCCTAAAGTCCTTGAGTAACAGAGCTTCAGACAGAGCAGTGCTTTCATTTAGCTTCACATCTCCAGGCAAAGTTGACAGCATCAGTTGTAAAGTATCATAATACATAATTCTACTTGCGTTTGTACTCACTGTGGTCAGCATGTCCAAGCTCAGAGGCACCTCCATGACAGAGGCCGAGCCCACTGGACGCCCACCCCTCATCTCTGTGTAGAAAACCTGCAGCAAAAACAACAACTTTCTCTGATAAAAGCACACAAAAACAAGCACTCTGCCTCACAGCAAGAGGGTCCCTGGGTAGGTCAAATCAGCAGCTTTGTAGTCGACTGAAGAAATCCTCGGTGGATTAAAGATGTGTTCTGCCAATTGATTGGTGGACTAAAAACTATTACATACTGACCTTAAAATCATCTCCAGTAAAAATGAAGCTCACAATGCTAGCAGTTATAGGGACTTTGGAGCCAACTTCCATATTAGGAACAGGAGTTGTTTTATGGATACAATTTAATAAAAGTGAAATAAAACCCCCAGGATGACATGGAGCAGGTTGATACAAACATACAATACAAACAGAGGGGTGACAATATTTCAAAAGTCAAGTCAAATGAAAAAAGTCAAATGGAGCCAGGGTCAATGGAGCCAGAAGCGCCCCCATGAACATTTCCTATTTAGAACATGGAGGCTAGTGGGTTAGAGATGTCCATTTACAGACTAAGCTCACAAGACTAAACCTGCATGGAGGTTCATGCAAAAACAACTATTTATGGAGAAAAAAAGCACAAACACAGATTAAATTGAATGAGTTTAATCTGCCTTTTTACAGAGAAATACATTTTTAAAAATACCAAATCTTGAGTTAACTCTCACTCCTCCTTCCTGCTGTTGTTCAATATCCATCTACTTTTTGATTTTGTGTAGCTCCTCATTTAGAGTAGTTATGAGTGTACTATAATTGTGACTGCTATAAAATATGTTAGTATATGTTCTTCTGACAAGAGTGGAAGTTACAGTGACTAAAACACAGTAAATATATCTTATGTATATACTGAACAGTTTGGGACCCAAAACAGACCCTTGGGGGACACCGCAAGCAGTGTCAATGTTTTTAGATGTATACTTTTCCATTTGAACATATGCATCCTTTCTGTAAGATAACCCAGCATCCCCTCTAATACCATATTGTTTGAGTTTATGTAGTAATATTGATAGTATCAAAGGTTTTCTTAAGGTTGATTAAAAATTGCATTTGTGATTCTCTCTATTGCATTGATAATTAATATAAAAAGATTTTTCTGGTGAAGGATAATGTCATTAGGACAAATTTCAGGTCAGAACTGCAAAAAGGTGACCCTGCTCACAAAAAAATGCATCTTAAGTATTATGCTACACTATGGAAAAAGGGGTTTTAGGGGACAAGGACTGGACCCTTTTCCTATTTTATATTAGAGGAGGGCCCATGTGAGGTTTCTTGTCCCAGGACCCCAAATTTCTATCAATTGGCCTGCTTAGTGCATTATCAAATCACGAAGGCTGGAACTATTTCTAGCAATAAGAATGTTCTCTGCAAATGGCAAAATATCTGTAAAAATCTATAGAAATCATGTGCCTTTGTGTAGCTTAGACGTCCACAAACACGTTGTGAAATGCACGGGGTTCGTTTCTGTGCACATTTTCTTCTCTCAGATGTTACTGTTACTGGAAACATACTGTAAATCTAACAGTGATCACAGGGTTAAGGTTAGAGTTAATGTTTGTCAGAAAAGTCACATTCAGTTCAAATCAATTCATGCGGCTGTAATGTATAGTTCTGGTACTATACGTCTTTGTTATTGTAGGAAATACGATGAGCTAATAGAGCGGTAGAGCTCTGAGTGAATGGCTGATGAGTGGGCTGTGGGCGGCTCAGTCACACTTTAATCCTCTTACAGCAGACATATGGTCCAATACTGCGCGCAGACTCAAACTCATACACAGCATTCGCAAATATTTAACATCCTGTATTACACCAAATTACTCTTGTGTGTTTTAAGTCATGTTATATTGCTGTTCTCTTATTAAAACCAGAGCTGGAGTTGTGTTTCATTTCATTCACACATGTATAAGTAAACCTTTAGCATTAGTCTGTCTACAACTTCACAGTTCAAAAAGTTCTGTTCCAGGGCTGAAATCGAGAAGAACAGTCTGAGCATGCAGAGTGTGTGTGTGTTAAACATGTGTGAATGAAACGAAACACAACCCGAGATGTTTGGGACGAGTTGTCAACATTAGAACAGATCAAAAAATAGCGTAATATGGGAAGTTTTAGGACATTACCTAGTTCTGCTGTTGTAAACTAAAAAGTTAAGCTAAATCTAGTATTAGTATTAGTATTAGTATTAGTATTAGGTTAATAGTTTTTGTTTCAAAATGTTTTGAGCAATTAAAAGTGAAATCTTTAGGTGCATTGTGTAACTTTTCTGATGGTGGAGATGGTGAGATGTTGTTCCTTTGTCTGGACTGTTTCGTGTGGTATTAAACTTCTGATATCCATACATGCCAAACCAGACAACGTTACAGGGTTAGCAGCTTTTTAAAAACGCATTTATAATAAACTGGGATATTTTGTTATATACTGAGAATATTTTCGTACATACTGTACTGTATTTGTAGTGTACAGTACTTTACAAATATTAAAGCAAACCACCCAGTATGTGTTTCCACTGCTGCCATAACTGAACAGTATTTCTGTTTACCAAAATATCTTTGTTTCTGTAATGGTTCTGTAATGCAGAATCTTTCTGTCCAAACCAGATCTTTAATCCTAAAGTAGAAATATTGTTGCTATCCATACATTTCCTAGTTTGGTGTCATTTTTGGAAAACAAAGTCTCATCCAAACCAAGTCTCTGGGAACAGCTGAAACTATTTGGACTCAATAACAAAAGAGACTTTGCAAAACTCCATAAAAACAATGAAGAATACAGCTGTTATCTGCACCAAAGGTGAGAACACTAAATATTTACATTTTTGGTTATTTTCTCAACAAGGACTATTTTGTTATTCCAACGGGTCATTTTCTTAAAAAAAAAAAAAACAATTAAATTGTTCATCTGAAACAGGTTTTTGATATACTATGAAGTTATTTATATTTTTTTGCTTTCATGGCAGGTGCTTTAATATATTTGCATAGCACTGGATGTATTTTTTTTTCCATCATTGTAGTATCAAAATCAATATCAAGTGTTAAACTCTTATCTTTAGTATTGTGACGACACTAAATGCCGGACTATGAAATGAGCAAATTAAAATAGCAATTTCTTTTCAGTTGCATTTCACCTTTGCCTCCAAAACAAAGGTAAAAATCCAACAGAGCACAGTGTGCTCAGGGGGACGAGCTGCTGGAGCTCAGGGCACTAAAGTCAGATTTATGAGCAGATTGTGCAGCACTTCGGTGGCCTTGTGGACAGAGAGTGACGGGCTTCCATCAAATCCTCCAAATGCTAAAATACCAATAGATTTTCCAAGGACGCAGCTCTGGACAGTGAGTTTAACAAGTGCTTTTACAGCCAGCACACAGAGCACAAGAGAGCGGAGGAAATTTGATTTGCTGTGCAGTGTTGGTCTGGTTGAAAAATGTCAGTGTTTCTTTGGTCATAAGTGGGAGCAGGTCTGAAGCAGTGCACTCTGGGATGCTTTTCTCATGTTTTCACAGGTCAAGACGCTTCCAGAGGCATTAGCTGCAAATAACACCAAAACAAGACTGACAGCTGGCCAAAGAAACGACCAGTGAACACCAAGAAACAGGGTTCAGTGTCAGGTAAGAGATATTTTACATGCCATTAGTGAAGGAGCCATCCATGGGTTTCAGAATGGGGAAAGATTACGACCGGAACCATAGAAATGAACAATCAAAAGCCACAGTATGTCACTTTTTAGCCAGAAATAGGCTAAAATAAAACCATGTTTCCTTTTCATTTTGGATGTGTTTATCGCTCTGAAATTTAGGTGACGCTTTAATTTAGGAACCACATATTAATCACTAAGAGCCAAGTGGTATACTAATTAGCTGTTACTTAGCTATTAGTTAGTAACACTTCTTAATGCTTATTGAGATGTCTGTGTATGTACAGAAACATCTATTGTAATCTCACTACTGTCATGGGATGAATACTTGCACAATAAAGCCTTGGACAAAAATGCACTCAAAGTACTTTTTAAATACTAACAAAGATGTAATTAGGCACTTATTATGCATTTTACTATTAATATGGGCCGGAACTGAAGTGTTACTGAATTTGTTTCCAAAAAGCTGCATTCTTACAGTGAGAGGGGCTGTGTGGTTTCCACTTTCTGTTTCCAGAAAGTTACATACTGTACTTTTAAAGAAAATGAACAGGAAAAAACAGGAAGCTGAAACTCATGAATAAGGGAAAGGGTTAAAGAGATTTGAACAGGTAACTAACTGCTGCCAATGCTGAACAGGAACAGTTCGGGTTTGGGGAGTTCTTCACCTGCTTGTCTCCATGGAGATGCTTGTGCTTTTCCAGAAATGTCCCACAGTAGAGCATTAAATTAATCTGTCAAGTGTTTCTATAATTGCAGGTGTTTTTACGCTCAACTATACCTCGATAAACGTGCAACATGAGCCATCTTCTCGTCTCCATTGGGATGGACTAGTTTAGTAACATCTCCATGGAGACGAGCAGCTGGCGTAACCTCTACCAGAAAAGTGACATAGTGCACTTTAAAGTCATTTTGATGAACATTTCTGAATATTGACACCACTTTTTGTTTCAGATGTATAAGGACATTCTTTTTACTTATGCATATACATTTATATAAGTATGCTTTATTTAACATCAGTCTCTTGCTATTTTTGCTACTTATTTAGAATGTATTATTACCATTTATATTTTTGGTCTATTGTGATGACTGAGCTAATGTGTTCAAATAACTTCTTTTGCAGATCAGTAAAGTTTATCTAAGTCTAATGTGGGCTGACAGTAATTATTAGGAGTGTAACGAAATCTCCAGATACAATAACGTCACAGTATGAACCTCACGCTACAATATGTTTTTGCTTTATCGTGGGAAAGCTCCCGATATGGACGGGAGGATCACGATATTATGATATTATACGTAATAACCAGAGACATTCTAAAAAACTTTGAGCATCATTTGGTACATTTATTGTTATGTTCAGATCAGTGACATTTTGAACAGCTTGAAAAGTTTTTGAAGCTAAAGTGCAAAATTCAAGTAACAATTAAACAGTAGGGATGGAACGATATCCCAATATCTCGGTACGATATTTTCTCCATCTGCTTCTCACGGTACGATATTTATTAAGATTTTTTTGTGGAGGCTTACACAATTGTGAACATGCTATTTTTTAAAATGCCATGATAAGCCTTAAGTACTGTTTTAATACAAAAATAAGATTTCAAAGTGCTTAATAAGTTATTTCTTCACATAGTCTGCACTGAAACAGCAAAGGATCATGGTCTATGTAAGGGGGGGGTTAGCTCTAACTACTGTTTAAGCAAAGAGACTTGTGATTCAATATATTGTGATGACCCACGATATTGTGAGACTTTTGACGATACAATATCACAGACATCACGATATTTGGCTTATTGTTACACCAAAACTAATTATAAAGATATTATAAAGAAGGGAGACCACACGCAACCAAAAAAAAGAGCAAATTTGTCAAATGATGAATAGATCCAAAGACAGTACCTTGTATCCAGTGATGGTGCTGACATGTCGACGGGGCATCTTCCACCTCACGCTGAAGGCTGTGCAGTTCAGAGTCTCCAGCTGAATGTCCAGAGGAGGACTCAGACGCTCTGAGGAGAAAACACAAAAACACAAAACACAGAAGTCAGATCTTTCGGCCTTAAAAGTGGATCGTGTAGCTTTTCTGGTGGAGAGTCCCTCAAAAATGCTCTTTGAAAACATATCACTCATCACTCACATGTTCCAGTACTTCTTTATTGTTATTCTGTCAGCATCTCCAAAGCTCAAAATGCCTTGTTCCACCTTGTGATGTCACGAAATGGTAGTTTTCAAGTGAACAGCTACATTTTTACCTTTGGTTCAGAAGAGATTAGCGATTCCAGGACTCAAATGAAGAGTTTCAGAAAGAGCTAGTATGCAAAGTATAAACCAAAATACACGCATAAACTATAATTCATTCAAGTTTTGTCTTCCTTGTTTAAACTCAATCTTCTTTTTTTAACGTGAATATAATAACACATCAGTTTACCTAAAATCAGTTTTCACCTGTATGGAAAATGCACACGTCTAGACATCTATTACTGTCATTGTCTTTTGTTTACTGGGTAATTGACTTCCTGCATATTTATGTACGTAAAATAGGTATCATTATGTGAATACAAAGACCTTATAACATTCATAATATTCAGAAGTTTAATGTTGCTATGGAGACGGACAGCAGGGGCCTGTATAACACTATGGGAGAGACTGTTTTTGAATAGTCCAAACTTTAGGTCCACAAATGCTGAACAGGAACAGTTTGGGTTGAAAAAAAATCCCGTATTTATCTTGCGGCTTTGATGGGGAGTTCTTCGCCTGCTTGTCTCCATGGAGATGTTTGAGTGCTTTTCCAGAAATGTCCCACAGTATGGCATTAAACTAATCTGTCTGGTGTTTAAGGGTCAATGACATGACGTGTGTTGAATTGCAATTTCTTATACCTTGATAAACATGCAGCATCTCCGTGGGGATGGACTAGTTTAGTAAGATCTCCATGGAGACAAGCAGCTGGTACAACCTCCACCAGAAATGTTACACAGTGCACCTTTAAAGTCACTTGGTGAAAACATTTCTTATTGAATATTGACACCACTTTTTGTTTACTCATACAACTGTACAAAAACTCATCTTTATTTAACAGATACAACTACAACTACTACAACTGTGCGACAACTCTACCCTATCTTATTTAGAATTTATTATCACATTTATATTTTTTTATCTTCATTATTATTTTATATTTTGATGAGTGAGCTACTGTGTTCAAATAATTGCCCTTGTGAATTAATACACTTTGTAAGATTCTGAGGTTATATTTAGACTTAGACTTAGATTTAAACAAAGTTCTTCTCTGTCAAGCAAAGATAAAGCATTTTGAGTTATTATTGTTATAATTTTCCATCATAAAATCCTTCTGTTGTATTCTTATTATAAAGTGCCGGGGTGGTGACATGTGTGTTTGAGAGTTACAGTGTTAAATGAGTCACTCTGGAGTAAATATAGAGACAATTATAGATTTTCAATGACTTCCTGTACAAGTTCACTTAAGGAAAGTGAACAATAAAACAAAAGTGCGTTCATGTCTTTAAGATTTTAAATGTGGATTTTATGATGGAGGGTCTGCCACCGGTGTGTTTCCATCTTTACAGGTTCACCATATGGCATTAAGCTTAAATACATATATATGTATATATATAATAATGAACATATATTTCCATGGTATCTGCATGTAATCAGACCAAGTCGTAGGTTATTTCAGTCAGAGCAATAACATCTCCATGGAGACAAGATCAGCATGAAGTTGGCCCCCCATCAAATGCAGAAAAACTGTCATTTGTGCTTCGTTTGTGCCGTTTTGTGCTGCTTTTGGACATATTGACAGTTCTTTTATATATTATAGGTCAAATTGGGGTCAGCCAGCCCCCAGGAAGCTTAAAAATGCTATAAAACAGCTCAAAATGGTGTCACTCGTTTGTGCTGTTTTGTGCTGCAAAAAGTTTGGTTTGTGCGATTGTGGTTCTTAAGATATTAGCACTTTTATTTTTGTAGACGACATGTTTGTATTTGTTTGTGCGGTTTTGTGCTGTGACAGTTTTCATTTGTGCAAGTTATTTCTAAAATGATTAATTATTATTTTTGCAGAATTATATGATGTCATTTCCTAATGCAAAACTCCACAAAACTAATGAAGATAAACGATCTGCGGCTGTGGAAAAGTCTGTATCAGTCTTTACGAACTTGCTTTTGATTCATACTTTATATAGTGACACAGACTTTTCCCCAGCTTGAGATCGTTTCTCTTCACTAGTTTTGCGGAGTTTGCTATTGGCAGCTGAGCGGAAATAACATCATATTATTATTCCACAAAAATAATCAATAGTAATTTTAGATTTTGGGCTGGATGACATCATCAACCGAAAGTAAAACTGCAGCGACTGACACCATTTTGGGCAGTTTTAGAGCATTTTTAAACTTTCTGCTGACCCCAATTTGACCAATAAAAGAATATTTAATATCTCCAAAACTCAAGCAGCACAAAAGACACTTTTTGCAGCACAAACGATTGACATAGTTTTTGTGTTGGTTTGCGTTTGATGGGCTCCAACTTCACGGACATGGAGACAAGTATTGCACCCTCTACCAGAAAAGTGACATAATGTACCTTTAACTGTACAAAAAACTTAACACCATTAACCAATCAGAAAGCAGAATGAGCGCCTCACTTTAGGTTGCCAGACATGACTTAAAACAGCTTGTTTGTGTCTTCAGTTTATGGCAGCGATCATGTAGCACTAGTAGCACCGTTGGTTTAGCAGAGGGCGGGAGGTGAGCAACGCTGCCAATCAAACTGTTGCTCTTATTAATGTCCGTAACTTGATTTAGAGACAGAATAGCTAAATAAAAACACCAGGATCATGTCGAGAGCAGTTTCAGAGAGTTAGGTGATAGTTTTCAATACAATGTGAATTGGAGCCAGAGCTGATGGAGCCAGAAGCGCCCCCATACTCACTTCCTTATTGAAACACACATTGATTTAATTTTGTAGTGGTATTGCGTGGTTATTTTTGGAGATATACACTACCATTAAAAAATAAGAAGAAAGAAATATTTGCACAATTTAAATCACAATATACATCTAAAAAGATTTAATAAAAGAAAAAAAGTCGCTGTAAACGTCGTCATAACAAAGCGCAGTGTAGCTGTCGGCCTCTTCGATGGATCGCCTCACATTACATTAGCGAGTACCAGATTTCATTAGTACCAAAATGACTTCGCAACATTGCCAAATCATACGCACATTATCACCGTTTAAGAAAATAAATCTGAGAATGAAATACTGAGCGTTTCGTAAGTACCTGTGATGAAAACGGGGGTTGATTGACAAAATAGCGCCTTGAAAATGAGGATTAAACATGCACAAATCACTCCAAATATAACGTTGGAGAAGTAAATGAGAAGGGAAAACAACTTTAAAATGGTGAAAAGCTCTGAAAAGTGGATTTTGCACAATAGGTCTGCTTTAACATTTTGTACTCGGAAAATGTCGCCTATTTACAAAAAGTACTGCTAAAAGGCTGCAAAGCGTATCTTGTGATCTCATGTGAACCCGGAGAGTGGCATAAATACTGATATTATTTATAAAAGATGTTTGCACAGGGCTGGAGGCGTCTAAGTGAAATCTCATGTATCTGTGAATGTGCTGTCCACTCCTGTGTCCACTCCGTGATCTGCTCTGGTGCATCGGAGCATCACAACATACGCCCCCTGCTGCTTTGGGTCAATACTGCGCTTTAAAATGAACACAACGTCCAATCATTCACATGTGACACACTTTAAAGATCATATGTTACTCCTGTGAGCTTTAAGTTATGTTATAATGTCGTTACCTCCTCAAAAACAGACTTGGAGTTGAGTTTTGTTTCATTCACACAGTGGAGCACTTTCTGTATGTGAGTGTTTTCAGTACAGTTGAAGAGAAGAATCTAATATATACGGGTCAATGACATGACGTCAAAAACAGACTTGAAATGTTCAAATTTCATAATAATTCCCCACATACTTGTAGAACCTCTGACCTCCATGGAACCAAATTTTTTTTTTCAGAAATCATGAGTTATTCTGCATGTTTTTTGTCCTTAAAATGTTTAGATGTTCATGTGGTGCGACCGTCTGCCCTTAACTCATGATTTTTAAATTAATTTAAAATTAAAATAAATAAAGGCAAATTATTTATTTTTTTTTTGTCTTTTTTTTTTCATATTATTTTCAAGATTTTTAAATTAATTTAAAATTAAAATAAATCTAATCAAATTCTTTTTTTTTTATTTTTTGTCTTTTTTTTCATATTATTTTCATCTTTCTTGAACAGATATTTCCCCCATAATATTCAAACAAATATTGTCCGAGTGTGTCCATTTTTTTCATGTTCATATGACTCCCAACTTAGATTAACATCCCAACCATGTTTTAGAAAATAAAACAATTTTAAGGTTATTCTCAGTCACGCCACATGACATTTTTTAAGGCCATAGCCAATTCATGTACATAAAAAACACAAAAAATACTTCATATAAATGTCAAACATAGATTTATGCAGATCTGACATTGTAAATATTTGAAAAAGTTCAAAAGAAACTACATTTTAAAATTTGCCTGTTGAAAATCCTTATACGTCACTGACTCACTTATGTTATAGTTTATATAGTTTATCTTTTGTAAATTTGAGTATCTGCACAACCTGAGCTGAGCTGAAACAACATAAAACTGAGAGGGAGAGACAGAAAAAAACAAGAGTGGGGGGAGATGATAACTGCCCAAGAACATAAGAAAATAAAAGAGAAAGAGACCGAGGGAACAGAGGGACAGAGGAAGAGAAGGTGAGAGGGAGAAAGAGCGAAAAAGAGTGATGACAGGCTGACATTAGAAGAATTGAAAACCATTAGAAGTGAAGATTACATGTGCTGTCGTCACCGTTTATCTCTATTTATTCCCTCGCTCCTCTGACTCCGAACGCTCCTGTGAAACGCACCGGGACTCTGCCTCTGAAATGATGCTCATTATAAACGTTATCACAAGACGTGCTCTAGAAAAGCTCTAAAATGGGACTCCTGTGAGCTTTAATGTGCACTGTGGAACTTTTCTGCTAGAGAGTCCATCAAATGCTTTTTTTCCTTTATGAAGGTGTTATTGCTTTGCCTGGAATTGTCAAAAAGCGTGGTATTACACCTTTCTATCGTCATGGAGACCAAACCAGACCAAGTTACAAGTCAGATCTGTGGAGAGGCGACCCCACTCACGTGCGTTTTTGAGCTATAAATGGTAAATGGTCACGTTTTTTTTCTTTTATAAAGCGCTTTTCCACCTTCAGAGTAGACAGACAAGGGGACAACGCAGATTAAGTGTCTTGCCCAAGGACACGACGACCACTGGATCTGACCGGTCAACCAATGATGTTTACGTCAAGATCAGAATTCAAACCACCAACCTTCTGATCAGTGGTTAAACGCTCTACTAACTGAGCTACTGCCGCCCATTTGTAACTGAATAGATGTAAAGTAGAGCTGTTTAATGTCACACTGCGGAACATTCCAGCCAGAGCAATGACGTATCCATGGAAACAAGCATTTGAAAGTTACATAATGGATCTTTAAGTTACGTTATAATGTTATCGCCTCAAAAACAGACCCGGAGTTGTGTTTTGTTTCATTCACACAGGTTTATTATTTGTCCATCTACATCTCCAAAGTTCAAAATGTTCTGTTCCACCTCATGATGTCACGCAGTGGTAGTTTTCAATTGAACGGCAACGGTTTACTTTTAGTTCAGCGAAGATCAGAAATTCCAGCGTTGAAATCACCCAAATGATTTAAGTGAAAATGTGTGGAGCACTTCCTGTATTATATTGTATTATATGACATCACAAGGTGGAGTCAGCCTAAATATGCAGGATTTGTGTGTTAAACATGTGTGAATGAAACAAAACAGAACTTCAGGTCTGTTTTAATAATAATGATAATTAAGGGTGGGACATAAACGCATTCGTAATTCATTATGATTAATTAATTATAAAGAAAATTATCTGGTCCAAGTACAAACAAGACATATCAGCGCCCAAACTCGACCAAACGACGGACTTCAGGAAGAAAATAAGAAACTAAAATTCATTTACATACATTCATAACATAAATGTTGCTTTTGGGGCAAATATTGTTGTTTTGCTGAAAAGGCGGAGACTTTTGGAGACTTTTAGCGCATTTCATTTGAATTAACGTCCCAACTATGAGCAAACTAAATCCACAAAAACACAAAAAACAGCTAGAAAATAGAAGAAACTAATTGAATCCCTTAAAATCAGCTGAATTCTTTATTAAAATCGTTACATTTGATGCTTTAATCGCTCAAAAAATTTCAGCAAAATACTTTTCTACACAAAAAACAACCCGACAGAAGTATTGAGAGTATATTTACGGCAAATATTCTTATGTGATTAATCTAGATTCATTAATTTCAAAGCCTGTATCTGATCCCTAATAATAATAATAATAATACATTGGTTTTATACAGCACTTTTCATGGTAACGCAAAGACGCTTCACAATAAAATAACAGGAAAGACAAAACGGTAATGAGGAGAGTTTTTTGAAGGTGTTTGATGAGGAAACTACATTATAACATAGAACAGAAAATAGAATAATATGGGCACTTTAATGACAAAACAAATCCTCGCTCCTGTTGTTTTTCCCTTTGTCTTGTTTCACTTTTTGCCCTGATCTTTCGGAGTCGTGTCATCTGCTCCAGTCAAAAACCTGACTACATCCACAGTGACACAAAACCCCGGAGGCAAAAAAACGAACAAAATCTGTCAAAAAACACAAATGTCACTACACATTGTGAGCAGAGGGATGCATGAAGGGAAGGGGGTGGATAAAGAGAAGAGGAAAGGAACAGGACGGTGACAAAAAATGATTCACTTCTCTTTATTGAAACTGATTTTATTTAGTTAGTTAGTTAAAGTGCATAGGGCAGGTTTTGAAAATTCTTTCATTTTGATTTAATTTGGTCAGATAATACATGCTCTAAATATAAATTATAGTTTTACACAAATCCAGAAGCAATTTGTAAAGAAAAATTGAAAATGTGTAAATGAAATTACAGGAAGTACAGTCCCATATTCTAAAAATGTTTGTCATAATTTACATAAAATAAACTATTTTTTCTGATACTTTAAACATGATTTCAACAAAATAAATTATCTTCAATTTTTATTTGTTAAAAAATAATGTATAAAGGACTGTATCATGATTTTGTAATTGGGAAGTAAAATTTAAACCTAAAAAATGGCCAAAAAAGAACAGAACTATAATTTTTTTTAGGTCAATCTTTAAGGGGAGATGGAGTCAAATGCTTTTTCTTCATGAAGGAAAAAGTGTTATTGGTTTGTCTGGAATGTCTCACAGTTTGGTATTAAACCTTTCTATCGTCATGGAGACCAAACCAGACCAAGTTACAGGTCAGATCTGTGGAGAGGCGACCCCACTCACAGTCAAAATGCCTGTTTTTTTTAAGTATTTTTGAGATATAAATCTGCCTGTATTTGAATAAATGTAAAGTAGGGCAGTTTAATGTCACACTTTGGAACATTTCAGGCAGAGGAATGATGACGTATCTATAGAACTACATTTTAATTATATTTATTATAGTCTGAGACCTGCTGAAATGGCTCAGGCTCAGACTTAGATTAGATTAGATTTTTATATTTTTAGCACATTTAATTTGAGCGATGACGTATCTATAGAACTACATTTTAGATCAGGACTAAAAGGTAAAGTATTTTATTTACAGTTTGAGACCTGCAGAAATGGTTCAGGCTTAGATTAGATTCAATTTTTAGCACATTTAATTTGAGTTAATGTCCCAACTTTGAGCAAATCAAACAAAAACAGCTAGAAAATTCAAGAATTTAACTGGATCACTTAAAATCAGATGAATTCTTTATGAAAATCATTACTTTGCCCCGATATCTAAGTTTAAGTAACAAAATTAAGTACTACATCCAACACTGGAAAAGGATTCAAACCGAGAACTGTCTTGCTGTTAAACAAAGAGCTACAGTGCCGCCTATTTTTGTTTCAATAGAGAATTAAAAATGGCTTCAAATTTAAATTTTCTGAACAATTTTGATTTCTTCCTCTGTAGTTTTTGTCTGCTCCAAACCACGTGCTTTTAGATCACTCCATTAAAATAACCAAACTGATCAGGGACTAGAACGAGAGAGAGAAGGAAAGAGAGATGATGGAGAGGAGGAGGAAGAGGAGGAAGAGGAGGAGGGGATGAGTGACAGAATGTGGAACAGGAAGTGATGGAGAGCGTGAAAAAAGAGGGAAAAGTGGGACAGAAGTGTTGAGGAAAACAAAGACGGATAAAGACGACGACGGAGACGGAGAGGACAGGAAGGGCCAGAGGTGGAGAGAGAGGAAGAGGAGGGAGGAAGAGAGAGAGAGGGAGAGGGAGGGAGAGAGAGGGGAGGAAGACAGTGGAGGAGAGAGAGAGGAAGAGGGGAAAGGAAAAGGGGAGGACGAGAGAGGGGAGAGAGAGGAAGAGGGAGAAAGAGAGAGCAGAGGGGAGAGAGGGGGTCAAGTGGAAGAGAGGAAGGGAAGAAGAGAAGAGAGAGAAAGACACAGAGAGAAGGGAGGAGAGAAAGAGAGAAGGAAGCAGAAACAGAGGAAGTGGGAGAGAAAGCAAGAGAGAGAGACAGACGGAAGGTGAAGAAGAGAGCGACAAGAGAGAGACGCCATGACAGAGCAAGAGAGGACAGGAACGAGAGAGAGAAACAGAGAAAAAGAGAGAGAAAAGGTAAGGAAGGAGAGAAGAGGGAGAGAGGAAGAGGGGGAGAGGGAAGGAATCAGAGAAGATAGAGAGAGGAGGGAGGACAGAAAGAGAAAATGAAGAAGAGCAGAGACATGAAAGAGATCATGATAGAGAGAAAGAGAGAAGGAAGCAGAAAAGGAGAGAGGAAGTGGGAGAGAAAGCGAGAGAGAGACATAAGAGAGAGTCCATGACAGAGCCAGAGAGGACAGGAACAAGAGAGAGAGAGAGAGAGAGAGAGAAAGAGAAAAGGTAAGAAAGGAGAAAAGAAGGAGAGAGGAAGAGGGGGAGAGAGAAGGAATCAGAGAGGACAGAGAGAGGAGGGAGGACAGAAAGAGAAAATGAAGAAGAGCAGAGACATGAAAGAGAGAGAGAGAGAAAGTGAAGAGAGAGAGAGAGCAGGGGCTTGTAGTGCAACAGAACGACCTCAGCCAATCACAAGTCTTCTGTTGTTTCTTTGTTTAAATGTGTTTTGGTTCATGTGGTTGTGTTTTATACTGCAAAATATTCATACTACTAAATACCAAATACCAGCAATACTGACTCATTCTGCAGTACAATTAGTCCTTTTTTCTACTGGACATTGCACATTACATTTTGCATTAGATTTTTAACCAAATACAGTGATCTACAAATAGTGTGTGTTATAAATATGTGTCATTTATTGAGATTTTGGTTTAATAAAGTCTCAGTTAGAAGGTCTTTCAGTTTGTGTTTAGAGTCTGTACAGTCAGATCACCATGGCGATTATCAAATACGATTATTGAAATAGTCGAATAGTCACGATTATTCTGATTAATAGGACCATTTTTTCATCTTTCTGAATTGTTACTACACTGATTTATCCCATTGTGATTTGGAGTAAAAAAGTTTGTATAAAATTAAAGGTGCATTGTGTAACTTTTCTAGTGGACGCTCCATCAAGTTACACTGAAAAAAAAACTATCTGAGTAAGTAAAATTAAGAGGATTTTACTTTATTTGAGTAAATCCAAAGTGACAAGCAAAATAATCTACCAATGGAATAAGTATCTCGCTACAATAGATTTAGTTTCTTATTTTAAGTACAAAAATGTGTTGTTTTTCTTATTTTAAATGTAACAAGATGTATTTTCATATTTTAAGTACAAAAAGTCTTGTTCCACTGGTGGATTTTACCTGTCAAGTGAAATTGACTCAAATCAGGATCAAACTTTCTTAATTCAAGACATCTTAACTTGGCTAGATTTAGTTTTTCGCAGTGTACAGGTCAGATCTGCGGAGAGGCGACCCTGCTCACGGTCAGAATGCCTGTTTTTCTGAGCTATAAAACCATTTGTAGCAGGTGACAGGCCCCCCAACCAAAAAATTAGGGTTAAATATGAAAATTGCAAAACCTAAACGCAAAAAGTTTATCAAAAATCCAAAACAATCTTCTTTCTTACGTTTTTAAAAACCGTTCCCCACCACAGTTCATCCCACTTCCGATATCTCCAACATCTGCTGCGTGCTCTAAAATTCAACACCGCAAAGAGGTCGCGACTATTTTGGACTCTTCGCTGTAACCACCAGTAAACGGTTTCACATATTTTTAATCCTGACACACTTGGCAAGAAAGCTGGCTGGACATTTGAGAGGGTCCATGAATAAATGATTGAAAAGCTTGAATTAATATTAGAAAATAGGACAATAAAGATGCAACTGTCACATCGAAACAGTTCAGGCCCAAATTCTGCTCTTCTGATCCTTTATAATGTTGTTTTCTCATCACAAACAGACCTGGAGTTGTGTTTTGTTTCAATCACATATGTGTAGTAGTAGTAGTAGTAGTTAGTAGTAGTAGTAGTTAGTAGTAGTATAAGTAGTAGTAGTAGTTGTAGTCGTAGTAGTTGTAGTAATTGTTGTAGTAGTTGCAGTTGAGGTAGTAATTGTAGTAGTAGTAGTAGTGGTAGTAGTAGTAGTAGTAGTAGTAGTACTAGAATTTTAGACAGTCAAGGATTAAAAAACAGTTTCAATCATTGCAGTTGCAGTGTTTGTATTAGTACTAATAGTAGCAGTAGTAGTAGTCAGAGTAGATGTAGTATTAGAATTAGTAGTGGGTGAATTGTCAAGTTAAACATTGTAGTAGTTGGCGTTATATCACTATTTTCTGTATATATTATATATAATATAGGACATTTAAAAGCCAGTAGTAGCAGTAGTAGTAGTAGTAGCAGTAGTAGCAGTAGTAGCAGTAGCAGTAGTAGCAGTAGTAGTAGTAGTAGTAGTAGCAGTAGTAGTAGTAGTAGCAGTAGTAGCAGTAGTAGCAGTAGCAGTAGTAGCAGTAGTAGTAGTAGTAGTAGTAGCAGTAGTAGTAGTAGTAGCAGTAGTAGCAGTAGTAGCAGTAGCAGTAGTAGCAGTAGTAGTAGTAGTAGTAGTAGCAGTAGTAGTAGTAGTAGCAGTAGTAGCAGTAGTAGTAGTAGAGTTTAGGCTGAATTAAAACATACACAGGGTTAAAATTTCAGAATAAAATATTTCACAGTTGTTTTTTAACTCAAAGTGTTAATTTAACTATCTGAAAGTTAAATGTGCGTTCGAGTTGGGATTGGTTGAAGCTAATTCAACTTCTCTTAGTGTTAATTTAGCATCTTCCCCCACTTCAAACTAATACAAGAGAAATTTCAGCTTAAATTAACTTAAATAAAGTGTGAAAATAAAACTTCTCTGTGTGTCGTTTAACTAAATCAGGATAACTCTACAAAGTGTTATCCGTTTACTCTCAAAACATTAATATAACTATTGATTTCAGGGTTAAACAGGAACTTTGGTCCAGTGTTACTTAATTAACACTCCCAAAAATGTTAAATTAACTCTAGAACAGATAAGACTTATATAAAGCCTGAGGAAAATGTTAAAAATAAGTCAGTTTTAATACTCCACTTCTTGCTGTGTACGTATAAAGCCGAACCCTATTAAACAATGGCAACATTCCAAAAAGAAAAGCAGCGGGTGAACAGTAGGTCTGCATTTACAATTTTATTTGCGACCTACTGTGTATATAAGAAACAAAATATAAATGAAAACTAACAAAGCTGAATGCATAATGAATTAACACTTGATACAGTTTTTTAAAGGCTTCTACTAGGGGTGTAAAGACATCCAGGTCTCACGATACGATAACAATACAATAACGATTTGAAGCTCAGAGTAAGATATTTATTGCAATATCATATGAAAGCTAAACATATGACGATATTATACAAAATAACAAAAGTGACATTCTAAAATGCTCTGATTAGACATTTGGTACATTTATTGTCATGTTCAGATCAGTGACTTTTTGAACAGCTTGAGAAGTCTTTCAAGTTGAAGTGCAAAATTCAAGTAATGACTAAACATTCAGGATGGAACAATCTCTCGGTACGATATTTTCTCCATCTGCATCTCACAGTACGCACAATATTTATTCTGATATTTTGTGGAGGTTTACAAAATTGTGAACATGCTATTTTGTATTTTTAAAATGCCATGATAAACCTTTGGTGCTGTTACAATACAAAAATAAGATTTAAAAGTGCTTAAGAACAGTTATTTCTTCATGTAGTCTCACTGAAGTAGCAAAGGATCATGGTCTATGTAGTTCCCTCTGTTTTTTAGCTATTACTGCACCAAAAACAATGAATTTAAGCAAAGAGACTTGTGATTCAATATATTATGATGGTCTACGATATTATTGTAAGACTTTTGATGATACAATAATCACGATACTTCAGTTATTGTTAAACCTGTGGCTTCTGCAGCGTTAGAATCAGATTGTTCAATATACCCAGAAATATGATAACCTTTTTTTCTTAGTTCTGATCTTCTTTTTTTTTCTTTTTAAATGCCTGTTTTTCTAAGGTTATACTGACTCTTTTTCTGCTTAAATAACTGTAAACAAGGAGGAAGCAGATGATTCTTGGGCTTGTACATCACTACAGATCAATAAGATATATATATATATTTTTTTTAAGTACTTTTAGCTGAACAAAAAGACCTTCACTTGGAGTAGATTATTATTTTTTAATATATCTTAACATGCAAACCTATATATTTAGGCTGAGTTCTTCTCTCAAACTGAAAACATGCAGTACAGAAAACATGCCGTTACAGGAAGTGCTCCACCTTCACTACAATCATTTGGGTAATTTCAGCTCTGGAATTGCCAATCTCTACTGAACAAAAGGTAAAAGGTGGCATGACATCACAAGGTGGAACAGAGCATTTTGAGTGTTGGAGATGTAAACAGACTAATAATAAAGTGTTACTCAAACATGTGAATGAAACAAAACACAACTCCAGATCTGTTTTTGAAGAGGTAACATGACTTAAAGCTCACAAGAGTCAACCGTGCTTAATATAGGACCTTGAAAGATAAAATGTGTAACTTTTCCGGAAGGTTGTAAGATTTGGCACATCCTTTTTGACAGCTTGATTGCTTTGCCTGGAATGTTCCAAACTATGGCATTAAATGTATCTTTCTTGGCAGTTTCAATGGTCAGATGAGATTAAAAAACATGCATTTGGACTGTGATTGGGGTCACCTATCCACGGATCTGACCTGTAACTTGGCCTTGTCACCTCTTTGTGTCACTGGGAATAGACAACTTAAGGAATGAATGAATAAATACATAAATTCAAATAAAATAAAATAAAATCCTCCAGCTGAAATGGTACAGAGCGCTGCTTTAATTGTGAATTGTTAATTAACTGCAATGTAGCGTAAATTAGCTTAGCATGAACCATATTTAACGCCAAGGTACGGGCCGGTCTTTGTACTCACCGGACCTCCGCACGTTGGACCTTCGCGCTCCGGAGCTCACGCCGCTCCAACATATCCCGAAAAGCAGCAAGTACAAAAGAGTCCGTTCTTTACACGTAACTTCCATTTGTCTTCCGTTATCCGACAGTTTACGCATCAAAAGTTCATCTTACAACTCGCAGGATCACGCACCAGTCACGTTGATGTGATCGTAAAACTCCGTTACCGGTAAAGTTTTAACGAAATAAACAAAAAACGCGCTCTTTTGTGCACAAATCGCCATCCACATCCAGACAGAACGTGCTGGGGAGGAGAGGCCAGATCCGGGTTGACTCTGATAAGATTACCGACTACAAAAGATCAGCGGGTTGGACACATGGACACGCGTGCGCTCCGGTACAAGCGCTTTTACGCACGGCGGAGAGCTGCGCCAAATTACGCACGGGGAACTATCAAAGCAGACTCGACGCTTGACTTCCTGACTTTGACTACGCGTGAGTCAAGTTGTCAGAGGACGTCGTGGCTCGAGTTTAAACCGCAGAAGAGACGCTCAAGTGCGAGGACGTGCGGTCATTTGGCGCTAAGAGGATAATGAGTTCTTAATCCGCGCGCTGCCTGGATCCAGATGGAGAGGGAGACGCGCAGGAGTGGAGTGGAGCCGAGTCTCGCGCTGTGTTGTGGCAGACCGCGTGGTTCGTGGTTCGCCTGAGTGGACGCGGGGGGTTGACACGATTCATTTGAGAGATGAACGAAAGCATCAGTGGAGGTTTCGAACGCGCGTCTTTTCCGCCAATCAAACACTCACAAACACAATTTATAGCTATTCAAGTAGAGATTTCCTAATAACTTTTCTAGTGGGAGGATAAAACGCCACCTTTTTCACGTTTATCTCCGTGAAAATGTTGCTTGGCCAAATGTTCCACCGTATGGCATTAAAGGGCCCATATTACGCCATTATCTGATTCCTGTAATGTTGTTTCGAGTTGTGTTTTGTTCCATTCACACACGTTTAACACACAAACCCTGCATAATTAGGCTGAGTTCTTCTCTCAAAAGGAATTCACTCTGTTCCACTTTGTGATGTCATGGGGTAATATAGTGGCAATACAACTACTGTGTTTTAAAACTTTCCGCACCTTCACTAGAATTCTTTGGCTAATTTCTGACCTGGAACTGCTGACCCCTGCTGTACAAAAGGTAAAAATGCAGCTGTTAACTTGCAAACTACCACTTCATGACATCATACGGTGGAACAGAGCATCTTAAGCTTTGGAGATGTAGATAGACTAAAATAATTTCTGAAACGTGTGAATGAAACAAAATATAACTCCAGGTTTGTTGTTTGAAGAGGTAATAACATTATAACATGGCCATACTGGCTTGGCAAAGCCTGATCTCGTCAGATCTCAGAAGCTAAGCAGGGCTGGGGCTGGGGA
>JACN01102046.1:0-36757 GCA_000787155.1 Scartelaos histophorus | reverse complement strand
ATTTTTATACAGTATATCAACCATATATGTGTAATCTCTTCATTAAATATAAATATTACGTTGCAGTTTTTTTGCACGAATACCGGTGGTGAATGATGAGCTTCCAGCACGGATCATTTCAGGAAGAGTACGGATCAAACCAAATGTCAAAGAGTTTTCTGGCTCCAGTGTTGTCTTTGATGATGGCACTATCATGGACAAGGTATTTTAGCTAAAGGAGGTTCTTGGTTTAAGTCAGCTCTGCGACTAAGAGGGCCTTGCCAAGGGTGCACCAGATCATTGACCATGTACAAACGATGTAAAATACTGCCATGGAAAGTAGAAGAAATGTTTTACATTTTTAAGAAGTGTCAGTTTTGCCAGTGCAGTGTCTAAAACAAAATTTAATTATTTGGCTAAATTATTCATGATATAACTTGAATTGTTTTGTGTAAAAATGTGTTGTGTCACAGAATGGCAGGTTGTCTATGTTAGCTCAGTTAGTCCCAGGTCACTTTGTGACTGAGGAGTGTGAGTCTTTACAGCATATACTACCATACCATATGAGCCTGTCAGAGTCTGATCACATCAGATCTCAGAGGCTAAGTAAGGCTGGGCCTGCTTAGTACTTGGATGGGAGACTGTTGGGAAAATCAGGTGCTACACTGAGGCACCAGTAGCAAAAACTGTTGTGTCCTTAGGCAAGGCACTTGACCCACATTGCCTCATATGTAAGTGTTATGTGCATGAGTGATGGTGGTGGTTGCAGAGGCTGATGGCTCAGATTGGCAGCTGCACTTTTATCAGTCTGACCCAGGGCAGTGATTGCTCCATCAGGTATGGAGTGAATGAATAATATGTAAAAAGTGACTTTGTGACACATGTCTGTGAAAGCGCTATATGGTTAAACACATACTCATATCTTGTGTACTTTGAGGTGGATCTTGTGATCTTCGCCACTGGGTACGACTACAGCTTTCCCTTCCTGCCTCCAGAGTTGCAGAAAAAAATTGGCTACACACTGCGTCTCTACAAACACATGATGCCTCCATCTCTGGCCCATCCCACCCTGGCTGTGGTCGGCCTCGTAAACTCAGTAGGGGGCATCAATTGCTTGTCAGAGATGCAGGGGCGTTTTGCTACAAGAGTCTTCAAAGGTAGATTAAATATAAATGATATGGCTCTGTAGAGTATTAAATATGCTGAATGTCTCCAATCATTTAATTATGACATTTCTCTTTGTGTCTTTTACAGGTATCATAAAGCTACCTTCAGAAGAAACAATGAACAGAGAAATAGAGACAGAGACAGACTTCATGCACAAGTGGTAGGAAAAATAATCTTGTTTGTTTTAAGGGGCTTGCTTTTTTTTGGAAAGAGCCTTATAGCTTCTTTTCTTACATGGAGATGTTTTGTCTGTAATGCTCCACAAATCAATAAAACGCAGTGCACTTTGCATAAAGCGTTGATTTAACCCTATCTGTGGTATTTACCTGTAGCCTATGAGAAATCCAAATGTTTTAATGCATCTCTGTCTCTAGGTTTTCCTGCTCGGAGCATAACCCTCTTCAGCTCTTCTTCATTCCTTACATGGATTCTTTGGCTAAGCAGGTGGGGGTATATCCCAACTTGCTGTGGCTCTTCCTGACTGACCCTCACCTGGCTGTGCAGATAATCTTTGGCCCCTGTACCGCTTACCAGTACCGCCTGACTGGGCCAGGGCGGTGGAGTGGAGCACGCCAGGCCATCCTCACTCAGTGGGACCGTGTGCTTCAGCCCTTCAAAACCAGAGTGGTGCCGGAGCCGGAGAGAAAACCCAAATCCAAACTAAAATTCTCTGTCATACTGTCAGGAACTGCACTGATGTGTTTATTACTGTACAAGCGACAACTTTTGCCAAAAGTTTCATTGATGTAATAGTTGTATAAAGCTGTTACATCTACATCTATATTTTATTTTTCAGCTACTACAACCATTAAGCATTTCCATTACAGCTATAGTTCTTTAATAATGTGGACAATCAACAAGTCCTCCATTTTATCCAGAAAAAAATCACATACTTTGTTCTATGGTGATTTAGGGCTCCATATTTTTAAGCATGGATCAAAACTCCAGCAGATGGCGATTTTGTAACATTTTGGCAAGTCCAGTGGAAAGGATGGAATGATTTACATGATTGTGTAATAAAATGTTTCAACAACAAAAGGTTTCTCTGGTTTACACTGGATATATGTTGTGAACAACAATGAAATAAAGGCTTCTGGCAAATAGACAATACTTCAACAACAATAAACGAGATAATACTTTGCCTTTTTAAGTTTATTTAGTAGTTCATATTATATTTCTTAGTATGTGTTTTTTGATTTTGCATCAGGCTTATTACAACATGATTGGCCATTATATTTCATTTGAGTTTGTTCCAGATCTATCATAATATCTGAGTATATAACCGTGCCCAGTCTGGTTTTCAATCAAGACACTATTTGCTTTTCCTCTGTTCCCTTCCGTGGACTTAAGGGTCAATCCAGGCTGTTCCAGAGCACGTACGCCTCCACTCCACCCATCGTATTTATGCTTCTTCTAGTCGGACAGTGTTCCTTTTTTTTGCACCACTCTGGAAGACGCCACTGGGTAAGTTTTCTGAAACGCAGTGACGCATCCTGCAAATGTGTTTTGAAGTGTTTCCTACTACAGACCGTGCGCCTTTAGCCTAAACGACGCAACAGTTGTATTTCTTGCACTGGACGAACCCAGTTGGGCGGACACAAGCTTTTTCACTGAAGTTGAACATCTACGTTTTGTCGTATGCAAACAGCCTTCTAGAAAGTTTCATAACTGCAAACAGACAAATGCGTAATTGTAACCTAACGTGCGTAAAAGTGTCTCTAAAGTGCATAAAAAGGTCCAGATTTTTTTGATTACGTCACTCTGTTAAAGACATATGTAGAGCAAAAGTCGCTGGGGGGTGGCTCATGTGGTATCTGCGCTGTGGCTCATGTGGTATCTGTGCTGTTGCAGTGAGGAGAACTAGGAGCGCACAAGAAAAGTGAACATGACTCGTCGCGTGGCTATCGTTGGAGGGGGTTCCTCGGGTCTTGCCTCCATCAAGTGCTGCCTGGATGAGGGTTTGGAGCCGGTGTGCTTCGAGAGCAGTGATGACATCGGGGGACTGTGGAGGTACAAGGTGGGCTCCTCATAACAGTAGACAGTACATACTTGAATTGCATGTAAATGAATAATAAGTATTGCCGTTGTGTCTCTGGGCATGATAACTCAATTCACTAAAAGACTAATGCATTATTATTATTATTTATTTACTGTGTTACAGGAGAGCCCAGAGCCGGACAGGGCCAGCATCTATCATTCTCTTATCATCAACACATCCAAAGAGATGATGTGTTTCAGTGACTTTCCCATTCCCGGGCACTATCCCAACTTCATGCACAACACTTATATTATGGACTACTTCCGGCTATACGCCAACCACTTCAACCTCCTTAAGTACATCCGGCTACAGGTTTTGAACATTTCTTTATGTAAAAACAATAAGTAAAAATGCTTTGTTTTAGTAAAGAGTATCATTGGCCTAATGCATTTAATGTGCCCTTTCTTTTTTGTGTTTAGACCAAAGTGTTGCATATAAAGCAGCGGTCAGACTTCTCTCGCACAGGCCAGTGGGAGGTAGAGACAGAAAACAAAGAGGGCAAAAAGGAGAGGCACATTTTTGATGCTGTGATGATCTGCATTGGACACCACTGCCAGCCCAATCTGCCTCTTCATGACTTTCCAGGTACAGCTCACTCATAAAATCAAGATATTAATTAATTTTCCCATTTGTTTGCCCAAGTTTGGAGAGCGATGTTGATAATACATTAAAATAAATAAACATGAATCAATATAGATAATACTGTTTGATTAAAAGTAATTAATAAATTAATGACGTTTTAGGAGATAATGTTGCAGACTGTAATTTATTATCTCAATATCCTGAGCCAGCACTATTAATATTTTCTCGATCACTTCTAAATGATTTATTCTAATTATACTACTACCACCTCAGACAATATATATACAAAAGTACTCTTGTTAATGGACTATGATGTGGATCTGCTCTAAGCTACTTGAATGTATGCAGAAGGTAAAACAGAGAAAACACACAATCATCAGAACAAAAGTAGGTATAGTATATTAATCGTTAAATTGGGGTTAAGCAAAAACTGCTGCACTTGGTTCAAATGTGCTAAACTGAGCTAATCCAAACTAAACCAGCCCTGAAAAAATGAATAAATCCAGAACTAGAACCAGTATGGCCCAGAAAGAGGCCATATACCACTGGAGATAACCATAGACCTCTTATAACCAGTGTCTCACAATATTATGATCTGATTTTTCAGGGATTGATACATTTACCGGAAAGTATTTTCACAGCCGTGACTACAAGACCCCTGAGATTTGGAGAAATAAGAAGGCTGTGGTGATTGGAATAGGAAACTCTGGAGGAGACATTTCTGTGGAGTTGAGCCGATTTACAAAGCAGGTACACATTACTGTTGGCATATTTGTCTATGACAGAATGTAAGCTACTCAATATACCGTGAAGTAGGTAATACAACAAACACAGTTGTTCAATTGAATATTTTGCAATAATTTTTAAAGTTCTAATACATTACTGTGTATCCTCTTTTTAACAGGTTTACTTGAGCACTCGAAGAGGATCTTGGATTCTAAATCGAGTTGGAGATTACGGCATGCCTTTGGATTTATATTTTAACCGCGTTTTACGTTTTATCAGGAACCTTCTTCCTTTTGGAGTGTTCTGCACTCTGGGTGAAAACCAACTGAACCAAAGATTCAACCATAGTCTGTACAACCTCAGACCCAAACACAGGTGGAGGCCGCTTCTTCTTTGTTTTAATGTAGCCTTAGTTATGATCACTTGCATTGTGGATTTTACTTCTTCCCTTGTATGACTTCTATGGAAACATATTTGTTGTTCAATAATGAATATTTTTTGATGTACAAACTTCACAAAATTAAAGGACTTTTACTGTGAAATGCTTATCCTTTATTATCTATTTCAGGCTGTTGAGTCAACATCCCACGGTGAATGATGACCTGCCCAATCGCATTCTCTCTGGAACGGTCCAGGTCAAACCCAACATCCGCAGGATTCAAGGCTCCAGTGTTGAGTTTGAGGATGGAAGTGTTGTCGAAGATATTGATCTTATAGTACATACACTTTTATGCTTATCACCATTTGTTTATTCTGAAGTGCTCTTCAAATGAACAGTATGACCATGCAAATATCTTATTCTTCTAGGTGTTTGCTACAGGCTATAGCTTCTCCTATCCATTCCTTGCATCCCAAGTTGTTTCAGTGTCCAATAATAAAGCCTCCCTGTTCAAGTATGTGTTTCCACCAGAGTTGGACAAACCCTCTCTGGCCATCATTGGCCTAGTGCAACCGCTGGGGGCCATCATGCCTATCTCTGAGATACAGGCCAGATGGGCCACACGGGTTTTCAAAGGTGACTAAGATTTATTAAAATTGTTACCAACTGTGACATTTATAAACTTGAATTGTGCTTCAGGTCTTGTCAAGCTGCCTTCAACTTCTGTCATGCAAAGAGACATCAAATGCAAGGAGGAGGCCATGGCTAAAAGGTAAAGTGAGATAGATAAAAACAACAGTACAAAATAAAAATGTATTTATATACAAATATTTGTATTTGTATGTTATTCTATCAAATGTTTCACAATTATCATATTTTATCACACAAATGCTTTATTCACAATAGAATACACAAAATCAATCAAGACTTAAAGTTGTGATAAGTCTTCAACTTGTGGTAAATTTGTTTTACAGATATGTTGCCAGTCAGAGGCACACCATCCAGGTTGACTACATTGAGTACATGGATGAAATTGCAGAGCAGTTCGGTGTGACACCAAACTTCTTAAAGTTGATGGTGACTGACCCCAGGCTTTGGTCCAAAGTAGCGTTTGGTCCTGTTACTCCATACCAGTACCGCCTGAGGGGACCAGGGAAATGGGCAGGGGCACGACAGGCCATCCTGACCCAGTGGAATAGGGTTGCTGAGCCCATGCAGACCCGGCCATGCAATGACCCCGACCCCAAATCACAGAGGGCATGGTGGCCCTTCATTTTGACAGCTGCTATGGGATGGATTGTGTATGTTAACTGGAGCAGCATATTACCTCTGCTGCAGGATCCCAGTGCCCTGTTTGACAAGATAAAATGTTTCTTACTCAGACAATAAGATAGCCTTGACATCGTTCCATGCCAGTTTTACATGGACATACATATCATCTCTTTTTATATTCTAACATTAGCAACAAATGTAGATATGCATACTAATATTTGATTACCAAACTTACGCTACAGTATATCCAGTGCTGGTGCATGTATGCTGTAATCTATAAGCAGACGTTATTTTGATTTTAAACTACAGCCAATTTGGATTCATCAATTAAGCCTGACCTGAAATAAACTTAATTGATCAAAACTATTTTTTTTACTGCCTCATACATCATAATAACTTTTCTTTGAAGAATTGTGGCCAAAGGTAACCAATGAGATTTATTAATTTAACTGCCAATATATAAGCCACTATCTTTACATGTAATTTAGTGTAATTTTAAAAAGTGCAAAACAATTAGGACCAGACATAGACTGTAAAGAATGGAATTTATATAGGCCTATGGCTGTAACCACTTAGGTCTATGTGTCAAGATTCATGAAATCAAGACACTGCTACAGGTTGGACTTCAATACGCGTTGGAAGCGGTTGGAAATGGAAGCCGGCGGACCCCGGAACAAGAATGGTTCACACGTCGTGTTTATCATAAGGGTTGCCAGATTTACAGTGTACAGTGTGATAATATAGCCTTCTTACGGTCTTGAAAGAGAACTGATTCTGTTCGGTTTTGTTACAGCGCCCCCCTCAGGAAGATTTGGCAAAAATCACAGTCTATAGCTAAAATCTGCATAACCTTAAACATACGTTTTATTGGCTGTAGACTAGTAAATAAATTGGAATTTAAAAAATAAATAAATAAAAGATAGGCTTATGGCTCATAGTCTTTATAAGTGTTCTGTGTGAACGCTGCCGCCACTTGGTCAAGTAACAGGTCAGATCTGCGGAGAGGCGACTCCACTGACAGAATCCAGTTTGTTTTTTGTTTTTTGTTTTTTTGTTTTCAGTAAGATAAAAAATAATTGTAGGATAGCTTTGCCATATAATGGAGAATTTTAGGAAAAGCAATTATATTTCCATTTAAACAAGCAGGTGACGGCCCCGCCAAAATAGTGTACTCCACCAGAATAGTACACCTTTACCTAAATCCAGATTTTTGTTCAGTTATTAGGATGCACAGTGCTAACTAGTTATTTGGAAATAGCGGAAATGATCTGTTCTTAATGCATTCTTCTGAAATAAACGTAAGGGGCTGCCCCGCTGTTGATTCGGGGACTCCTCTGGGGCTGGAGGCTGTTAGAGGAGGACTGTGGGACATATCTGGCAACACAGTCTCCATCTTTGATTGTGCGACAGGCCGCGGCGCGAGCGGGGCCTCACTGAACTAAAACGGTCTGGCACGAGATAACGGAGACACATTGACCCACGGGAGGACCGCAGACCGACCCCCGCAGAGAGCCTATTAGACGAAGAGGAACTGTCGGTTTCAACATTTGCACAACTTAAAACAGGACCTGTGCATGTTAATAGTAGTTTACTGTTAGCGTGTTAAGTGGCTAACTATCGCTAGCTGTACTGGGTTAGCACAGCGGGCTAGCAAGCTTTTTGTAATCCGCCGGGCAGACACAGTGGTTCTGTGCTAATCAGGCCCAAACCGGACTGAAGTGAGACCGTAGAGCCGGCACAGACACACAGAGAGCTCCGGCGGTGGCAGGTGAGTGTGCAGAACCACAAGATTGAACTTGTTCACTATTGCAGGTGTTGTGTCCCTGCAGCGTTAGCTGCTTAGCATGCTCTGACCACTGACTGGCTGAGAGTGATGTGATGGCGACTGCACAGAAACGAAACTGTGTTAGCTCAAGGGTCCAGGCTGCTGACCTTTATTCTTGCATACCATGCTCTGTTTCTCACACATGCTGTTAATGACAGGGCTGCTGAATGGAGTTGTAATATATACTAGTGTTCGGGGGCTTTGTGTCCAGTCTGGGACAGTTCCGGACTTGATGGGGCCTGTAGAGCTGCCGGTATGAGCCACCCAGCCCCAGCCCACCGGGTCTGATTCATGCAGTGGGATGGCCTGCGGACTCTTAACTTTAGCTCATTTATTGCCGCCTGACAGCCTTCTCTAAGGGCCCCTCATGTGGCTAAATTTGCTGAAAACCTACTTCTATTACATAGTTTATCGGTGGTGGTTGGGTGATATCCTGCTGTTTCAATACTACTCTGCACACATCAACCATACTTTGAAAATGTTGCACAATGTAGTCACAATTTTTCACCTCATGAAACCATCTCACATGTGTCTAGCACATGCATCAACTATACCCTTAATCCTCATTGGTTCTATATTTTTATTCTTTTCATTATTGGGATGTAATATTTTTACATGCATAATGGGTTGACAAGAATTGATGTACATTTATATGTATGTGATGACTGAGTGCAGGCTGAATGGATTATTTCATTGGCGGAGATTTAAGGCACATATGGTATCTCTTTGACTCACTCAAAGATCAATACTTGATCAATTGTCTCAAGTCTCTGCATCTGTCTGGTTTTACAGTGGCCACCACTGGCCACTTGTACTACCGGAGACAGGCCTCATTTCTGTGTGACGTAAAGGACACATACTCTGTTCAGCACCTTCATTTATGGTTTCATTAGTTTTTGTATCATTCTGATGTCTCAATGGAGGAAAGATACCTGGTTATTATTCAGTTTCTTGATTCATAAAGCTGTTTAACATGATCTGTTGATTAACAGATCCACTAAACCATGTTGGTGGTATAATATCAGCTTCCATGCTGTCGTTGTGTCCTTGGGCGAGACACTTGGCTCACCTTGCCCTCAGTGTCTGAGTAAAGTAGTGTGTGAATGGGTGGGTTCCTTGATGTAAAGAGTTTGAGTCCCTTGAAGGTGGAAAAACGCCATATAAAAATGTGACCATTTAACCATTAGTTGTTCTTACTATTTGTGATACAACTGTTCTGATGTCGGGAAAAAACTTTTATACCAAGCGTGCTACTCTACAGTGGTTGCACATATTCCATTTTTGTTTTTGATGAAAACTTTACTGAAGATTACCCTGGTTGCTTTTGATGTTTGAGTTTGAAGTTCTCATGACTACATTAGGGTGTTAGGGTTGTGTATTACCAAATATCTTATGGGGATATATACACGGCCCATGACACGATACATATACAAATACTCTGGTGTTAAATTTTATTACACCAATTATTTTATCATGTATGCGGAATAACTAAACAAAAATAACTAATTAATAAATAATCTAAATAACTAAATGGAATTGTCCACAATGCCCTCAATATCAGAACACCATTGTCCTTTGAATATGTCACCTTCTCAACCAGCAGGTAGCTACAGTATTACTCATCAATTTATAATGAATTTATGTTGTTTTAAAAAGTTTTACAAATCACAATATATTTATCTGTATCGATACAGATATTGACAAGAAGTGCATGACGATATATTGCTGTATCAATATTTTAAGTACAGCCCTAATAAAGGTATCATGCAAAAGCATTAGTTGCTGTTGCTTTGGACTTTTAAAACCTGCTTTCAGCATGCTTTTAGCTATTCAATGCTTTATCATTATTGCTCGTTTAGATGTGTGTCATTACTGAGGATGTTTACTCCAGTATTTGAATTGCAGCAATGTAATTATGATGATGGACTTTCTTTTCTGTTTGTTTGCCGGGTCACAAAGGAGGCTGGTTCTGGGGGCACGGCCAAAGGACCAGACTCAATGAGTTTCCAGCGAAATGTCAGAGAAGTCAGGGCAGAGCACCAAGGCAAAGGATGGCAAAACCAAGTATGCAACCCTTAGCCTCTTCAACACCTATAAAGGCAAATCTCTGGAAACCCAGAAAACTGCTGGTAAGTTCAAATGATCAAGTAGAGGTATGAAATTAATCACACATTTTGCTGCGTTATCTAAACAATGTGGAAAAATAAAGATGCAGGGTGGTCTCTCACAACAATTTACTAATTACACCTGCCTTTATGAGCTCAAACTCAAAAGTGTTGTTGCTCAATAGATGGAAAAAAATACAAAAAAGTAGGTATGCAAGTAATGATCTTTCACTGAATTAAAATACAACAGCTCTATTTTACACAGTATAAAATATTTATGGTTGCATCTGAAACCGCTGGGAAAGTCAGGTGCCACAGTGGGGTGCCTATGTTGTGTCCTTAGTCAAGACACTTCACCCACATTGCCTAGTATGAAAATGGTAAGTGCGTGAGTGATGGTGGGGGTCAGAGGGGCCGATAGTGCAGATTGGCAACCTCGCTTCCATCAGTCTTCCCCAGGGCAGCTGTGACTACTATAGTAGCTTACCACCACAGAGTGTGGTGTGAATGAATAATGCTTTCTAAAGCATCTCTGAGTGTCCAGAAAAGCGCTATATAAACCAGGTTTATTATTATTATTATTATTATTATTATCATCATCATCTGTAAGGCTTTTTTCCTTTTTGTCTTAGTTGCTGCCAGACATGGGCTCCAGAGTTTGGGCAAAGTTGCTATCAGCCGGCGCATGCCCCCGCCAGCCAACCTGCCCAGCCTGAAGGCAGAGAACAAGGGAAACGACCCCAACGTCAACATCGTTCCCAAGGACGGCAGCGGCTGGGCATCGCGAACTGAGACGGGGGAAGAGAGGTAAAACTATCCGCACTTGTTCAATTACATTGGGGCATTAAATGGTGTAAAGAACTAGTATTTAAGTTTATTGTTCTAACTTTTTCCACAGACAACAGGAAACTCCTCCACCTCAGATCAAGCCAGTGGTGCAAGAGGTTTCAACTGGAAGTCGGTCTTGGGCTAACAGCAAGCAGAGTCTAGACGGTACATTAACTGTCATAGCTGCATGCTGCACTCATATAAAATTGATGCAAATTGTGGTGTTAAATGTAGTTTACTGTAATGCAGGAGTTCCACGTGTAAGCAGCCATTTTCATCAGGAGTTTCCAAGCTTACAGGCCGCTGGAGAAGCTGAGAAAGGAGACGGTTCAGAGGAAGAGCCCTATGGACCTGGACCCAGTCTCAGACCTCAAAGTATGGGTTGTTTTTCAAGGAGAAGGGAAGTAGTCAAATGCAGAATTAACAGTAAACTGTTTTATAGATGTTGGTAGTTGGCGTGAGGGTGGAGGGAGAAATCTGAACACTGCCCCCAGTCCCTCTGAGATGGACAGCAGGCCTCCAGAGGAGGGAAGTTCAGGCCAAGGTTCCTCAACACCTCCTGTGGAAACTGACGAGCCCACTCGAAATGTGTCATCAGACAAAAGGGACCGAGGACCACCCCCAGCCCCTCCTCAGCCTAAACTCAATGGGGGACAACCTCCTCCCTCTGGGATGCCAACGCACTTTGACCCTGCTTTTAGAAGCATGATGCCACCTTATGTAAGTCCTTAGACTACAGCACTGTTTCATTGTTCACATTTTACTGTTATTAAGTATTGTGTGTCAGATGTTCCAGGCGTATCCTACTCAGATGTCTTTTGGAGCTGCACAAGGAAATTTCAGATTCAATGCACCTCAAGATGGCTCAAAGTAAATTACAATAGCAACATTTGTGTGTGACCTTTGTGTGTTGACTTTTTCTGACAATCTTGATTAATCATTTTTCAGGGGATCGCGTTCAGGGCGAGCTCAGCCTCCTCCTCCTCAGTCCTGGGTTCAAGATCCAGACCGACCTTCTATCATCAGTGCGACTGAACTGAAAGAGCTCGACAACTTAGACACAGATGCCGATGAAGGCTGGGCAGGTCAATATCCAGAGATGTAATAATTGTTTGAACTCCAAGTCAGCATCTTATTTTACTTTTCTGTTTTTTAGGTGCTCAAATGGAAGTTGATTACACAGAGAAGCTAAACTTTAGTGACGATGATGAAAACCAGTCTAAGGACAAAGGCGAAAACTGGTCTGTTGTATTACAATTTCATCTGCTCTGAAATATCAAAACATAGAGTGACATGTGTAATTCTTTAGGGAATGGATGGGGAAGGTGGAGCGCCTAAGGTCACGGGCCCCAGACTCACAGGAGGGCTGGAAGGACATCTCTGATGGACGTGCTGGCAGTAAAGGCTCCTGTGCTGATGGTGGGGATCCCAGAGCGTCTTCTCCTGGCAATGTGGTTCCATTCAATAAATCAGGAACTCCACAGGAATACCAGGTAAGACAAACAAACTCTTCTTACTTTGATATTTTAATTATGATCATCAACAGCTTGAATAAAAGTGATTATGGAATGTGATTTGGTGTTTCTCATCTCCTCCAGGGGAGTGGTCGCGCAGTCGGAGGAGCACCTCTGCGTACAAACAAAGCAGGGACTACAGCAGCTCCTGTTGCTGATGAAGACTCTGAGGCCTGGCGTCAGAAGCGGAAAAAGCCTGAAGTTTCTGAAGCCGTGGAGCGAGCACGGCGTAGGAGAGAGGAGGAGGAGAGACGCATGGAAGAACAGCGGCTTGCTGCGTGTGCTGAAAAACTGAAGCGCCTCAATGAGAAGCAGCGTCAGTCTGATGGCAAAGCTGCACCGTGCTCTAGTGATGACACTGGAGTCTCATTTGAGGACAGTTCAACATCGGCTGTATCTAATGCTACCCCTGCGATCCCAAGTTCACACTCGCAGACCCCAGTGCAGCCTTCTGTAATTGAGAGAGTGGAGCGTGAGAGGACTGAAACGGAGCTCAGGGTAGACCCAAATGCAGAGGAGGATCACTTGGTCCGGCAGGCCGCCTCTCCAGTCCAAAGACCTGCAGCTGTGGAGCCACAGGATGAGGATGAGAACATCCAGACTGAAGTTGGTCCAATTGTGGATGAGCTGTCAGCAGACAGGACAGCAGGGCCTATCCAAGACTATTTCAATATCGAGGACAACAGAGGTGAACATCCCAGAATTCTTGGTTTAATCTGACATTAAACATGTTGTTCACTTTTTATTTAACTGGATTTTGTTCTTACATCTAACAGCAGACGAGCCCCCTCTGTCTCTTCCTCACATGGACACTCCTTGTGCAGATGAAATTTCAGTGGCGCCCCCCCAGCTGGAGGGAGAAGCTGCAACTGCAATGAGGCCATCTCTAACGTCAGGCTACTCCAAACAATTTCAGAAGTCCTTACCACCACGCTTCCTTAGACAACAGGTAAATATAATCTGGAGAAGTTTGTTGAATTGCAGTTTTATACAGTATCAAAGTTTTCTTTCTAAAGACAATATGATCAACTTTTTTTTTTTATGTCGACTATACATTAAATTTTATCATTAAATCATATACAATGCTATGTAAATGTCCTGTTAGGAGCAAATGAAGCAGCAGCAGTGGCAACAGCAACAGCAAAGTGGGGGATCAGTGTCTCCCTCTAGTGGGGCAGTCCCCTCACAGCAGCAACAGCAACAGCAGCATCGCTCAATGTACCAGCCCATGGGTCCTCACCATCAGCACCTGGCTTCTATGGGCTTTGATCCTCGTTGGTTAATGATGCAGTCATACATGGACCCACGGCTGGTGGGACGGCCTCCAATTGACATGCCAACCAATATTCACCCAGGTACTAAGATGGTGCTAATATGTTTTATGATGTTGTAATAGTGGGAAAGCTTTAATTAAAAAAAAACTAAATGTCTACTGAATTCATAGGGAGGATGGCCCCAAAACAGATTGTCCGTAGAGATCCTGGGGACAATTCCAGTTCAAGTTCAGACTCATTTGACCATTTGTCCCGACCAATGCGTGAACATGGTTTGCCTTCAGACTCTAGAATGGTGTGGGGGTCTGACCCTTACCCCCAACCAGAACCTCTGCCTTCTTTAACGCCTCCAAAGGGACGTGATGACACCAAGGACCCACGGTAAGATCACATACTATTGTTATTTCTATACATATGTGAACAGTGTTGATTTTAAGATGTTTTCTTTCTCTCTAGAATGGACTCTGGTGTGGATTTAGATCGGGGTCTGCAGAGCATGTACCCCCAGGACCATAGTGCTTTGGACTCTCGTAAAAGTAACTTCTTCCGGGGCCCTACAGAGGCCTTGTCGTCATTCAACCAGGGTCCTGATGATGGCCCTGGACCTTTAGATGGGATCCCTGTGGGATCGGGCTTTAACCATGAGGAGTCAGGGCTGCCCACCGGAGAGGAAGTGGAGGCTTTAGGTCAGGCGATGTTGCAGAGAAGCATCTCTCAAGGCTCTAGTCATTCACTGAAGGTAGAAGAGCCCAGATTTGAAGGGTTACCTCTGGGAGCTAAATCACTGGAGCTGCAGGACTCTGGAGAGAGAGTGGAGGACAAACCTCCGAATGACCTCTACCCTCAGGCAGGGGTGACCAGCAGTCGGTCTACACCTCCTGTGGATGGACTGCACAAATCCGAGAAACTCCCTCTGCCAGCCCAGACCAAACAGAAGACCGAACTCCGCTGGGGTGGGCGCTCCGGTCAAGGCCGCAGGGATGGACCAAGCACTGAGAGGCCACTCCGCAGATCTGGACCTATAAAGAAACCTGTACTGAGAGATATGAAGGAGGAGAGGGAGCAGAGGGAGGAGAGGGAAAAGCGGCATGAGAGGGGGGACCGAGGAGATAGAGGGGACCGTTCCAAAAAAGAGCTTTCAGCCAAAGCCCCCTCTGTAGCTGCTGCAGTGTCTGAAGGAGGCAGAGCTCAGGGTGAGGCAAAGAGAGAAGTAGCCGAGGCAGAAGAGCCCAATCCTGTACTTCAGAGGAGCAGAGAGTCCCAGCCTTCCCCAGGTGTTCCAACCTCCTCTTCTCAGGAAGACAAGGTTGACAAACCAACTAGCCACGACAAACATCCTGAACCAAAACTACCCTCCAGGAAAGAGTCCAATCTTCCCCCTCGTTCCTACCGCAGAGAAGAGCGTGATCGAGACAGAGACAGAGAGAGAGACCGCGAAAGAGATAAAGAAATGGACAGAGACCGAGAGTTTCCGTCTGATTTTAAAGGACGTGGTCGGGGCGAGTATTACTCCAGAGGGAGGAGTTACCGGGGCACATACAGCGGTCGAGGCAGAGGCAGCCGCGGTCGTAGCCGCCCTGAATATCCTTATAGAGAGCCCAGAGCCCGCTCTGACCTTCCCTCTGCTGGAGGTGCTGCTGCTTTTCGTAACAGAGAGGAGAGTGAAACGCGCAGTGAAAGCTCAGATCTGGAAGTTATGCCCAAACGCAGACGGCGCAGAGGTTCTGACACAGATTCTGAAAGTGAAGGAGGACGAGAGTCTGCTAGTGACACAGGACCCTCTGACAGGGAGCCCAGCACCAAACCCAGCCGCCCACTCAGGCGAGACCTCCCCGGAGACCACCGAACAGGTATTCACAAACCTGGCTTTGGCCCCCCGCACATGGGTGACAGAGGGCCTAGAGGGGAGGACGATGGCAGGCCTAAGCCAGGGTTTCTTCCCAAAGGAGAGCCATCCCGTCGCGGAAGAGGGGGATTGTACAGTCGAAGGGGTGGGACTAGAGAGCGTGGAGGTCCTCGCTCAGCTCCTCTTCGGAGACCTCCGCGAGAGTCATCCTCTCAGTGGCCCTCTAAACCAATGGAGACCTTTAGGCCTGAAGATGCTGAGAACGCATCCAGATATGACCATCCTGCAGGAGACAGGCGACCCCCAAAGTCTGAGGGGAAAAAGTTTGTGGATGGAGTTCCTCAGAGCAGCAGAGAGAGGCCCCGCAGATCCAGGCCAGCGCGACCCCCAAGGCAGGACAAACCACCTCGCTTCCGGAGGTTAAAGGAGCGTGAGGCTGGAGGTTTGGGGAGCGGAGATACACTCCCAGGTCCTGCAGTACCTTTACCCCCAGGGCCTGCTCCGGGGAGTGCCCCTGCCTCCCTCTCCCCAACACTGTCCCGAGCTCCTGGAACTCCAATCACTGTTCCTGCAGATGCATCATCTGCTGCCCTAGTGCCAGATCTACCCTCTTCTGTAGAGGCCTCTTTACCTGATATTAGCAGCTCTACTGTCACAGCTATTGGCACCAAGTCCCCTGACTTATCCAACCAAAACTCTTCAGACCAGGCCAATGAGGAGTGGGAAACTGCCTCAGAGAGCAGTGATTTCAATGAAAGGAGAGAGCGAGAGGAGCGTAAAGGCAATATGGAGGCTGCTAATGAAGCCACAACTGCCTCTGCCCTAATGAATGCACCTCCTCAGGGCTCTGTGACTCCCAGTAAAAACTCTTATGATGGAGGACTGACTCCCAAACGGGACATGGCTCCTGCTGCTAAACGGAGCTTCTCCAGTCAAAGACCAACTGAACGACCAAGTCGTCGTGGAAATGCAGGAGCCAAACCAGGACGCAGTTACCCAGGGGCCAAAGGAGAGCGGAGGGGAGGGGCCAAAGCTGGGAGAAAAGGGTACATTTAACAGATGTACAATTTTTGTAATAAAGTTTATATACATTAGATTATAATGATTGTTTTCGAATTGCAGTCCACCTGCTCAGCAAAACCTTGAGGGGGGTACACCTGTGGCCGGAGGGCAGACACAAAGGCTCACTAAAGAACAGTCAGCTCGTCGCAAAGAGGAGGCTAAACAGGCGGCCAAGAAGCCCAAAGAGAATGCACTTTCTCAGTTTGATCTGAACAATTATGCTAGTAAGTACATACTCGCACTTACATACTTACAACTTTAAAACAGCATTAAAAAAGACACATTATGATTTTTATCTGGTACTTGGTAATACATTATAATTTTACATTTTATTTATTTTATTTTTTTTTATTTTATTTTATTTTAAAGCAATAATTATCTGAAACAGCTCGAGAAAGGAATGGGACCATTGACCTCTGTTTAAAACTAGATCACCTCTTAAATTTACAGTAATAAGCAGCAGATTTTCATTTATTCATATTATTTTATTCATATTCATATTAAGATTTTATTAAGCATTTCTAACCCTACATCTAATGTAAGCAGGTCCTCCAAGACCCAATTTTTTAACCCTATTTCAAAGCCCCAACTTTGATCACTTGAGTCTTGAATGCCAAACAATACAGTGTATGATTCAATCAAAGTAAAACCTTTGAGTAAAATCACAATGAGAGAGAATTGAGTAATTTAGATTTTGCAACATTCATACAACATTCTAAGCAGTTATAATTTTCCCTCATGAAAGTTGTTTTATGATTTTTTTCAAACACGAGTAATCTCTTATTTAAAATTATTTAAAATTTCTTATTTAAAATTATTTAAAACATTCAGAATCTGGATTATACAGAAATGTTGTAACCCCTTTTCATAAATGAAAACACTCATCAGTAGTTTTAAATTGTACTAAACATATAAAACGAGCTTTGTGTGATGGTTTATCACTAAATACTGATTATCTTTTAAAGTCTTAAAATGCAACGCCTTAAAGAGCATATGCTGTTTCAGGTGTTGTGATCATTGATGATCACCCAGAGGTCACCACCACAGATGACCCACAGTCCAGCACAAACGATGATGGTTTTACGGAGGTCGTCTCTCGCAAACAACAGAAAAGACTCCAAGACGAAGAAAAGCGGAAGAAGGAAGAGCAGACCACTCAGGTGAGAACATTCATAACTTTGGTCTTGGCCATAGTGTTTGATGGTTCAAAGTTATGCTTAAAAAACGGTGTGGTTTCAGAACTGGGGTAAAAAAGGCTCAGGGGAGAAGAACAGAGGAAGTGGAGGAAAGCTGCCACCCAGATTTGCCAAAAAGCAATCAACCCAGCAGCAACAGCAACCACCACAAGTTCCACAGCCTTCTGCACCTCCGACAACACAGTCCTCTTCACAGCCACCAGTCACTGCTCCCCAGCACCCCCCTCTTATGCCCTCCTCACAGCCAGCCCCCTCACCTCAGACGCTGGAAGCTGCTGTGCCCTCCGTACCGTCTATTCCCCAAAATAATGTGGACTTCAGCTCCAAAAGTCTGCCCACTGCCCCGGCACAGACACACAGTGCTCTAGGGACTGAACTCTGGGAGAACAAGGTAGCTGGTTCTACAGTCCTCCCTGACGTCAAGAAGCGTAAGCATGCTTTTTAACTTTGTTGATTAATTTAAACTAAAATAATGCTCTAAAGTGAACTTGTGTTTCAGTTGGTCCTATTAGTCCTCCCCAGCCACCATCTGTGAGTGCATGGAACAAACCTCTTACCTCCTTCACAGGCACAGTAGCAACAGAGGTAAGGGTCTTTTCCTTTTGATTGGCTTATTGGTCTATGATGCACAAATTCAATATTTCTTTTTGTTTTTAGGGCGTGAAGTCAGGTGCAGATGCCAGTGTTGAATTAGGAATAGACGGTATTCAGTTTGGAGCACCTTCGTCTGCAGGCAGCACAGACAGTGATGGCGTCCCAGTCTTGCTAGAGTCTGGATCTGACAATAAACTACCTGCTCCCAAAGAACAAAGACAAAAGCAACCTCGCGCTGGTCCAATCAAGACACAGAAGGTACTTTCTGGAAATGTGCCATGATAATATAATCTATGTTCAATTTAAAATGCCACCTTTTTTGTAGCTTCCTGAAATGGAGCCTGTCGAAACCAAGGAGTACAAACCAGGCCCCATTGGTAAGGAGCGTTCCCTGAAGAACAGAAAAGCCAAAGATGCTCGTGGAGGAGAAGGCGATGTGATGGAGGGTGTGGTACCAGGGCCTGGAGTGAGCAGAGCCACAGACCCCAGCCCCCCCACCAGTCTCTCCACTGACTCCACTGTTCCAGAGCTTGGAGGAGATATTGAGGGCATGATCACTGTGCCCTCTGCAGAATACACCAGCAATTCAAAGGTATGTTGTTAAACTGCTCACAATCAACTAGTACTTTCTCCTTGATGTAGTAATGTAAAATATAGTAATATTCATCTGCACTAAACTTATGTGTTATAGGAGTCTGTAACAGATTACACAACCCCATCCTCCTCTTTGGCCGACAGTGTTCCCACAGGAGGAAATAAAATGGAAGAGAGTTTGGTTGCTAATGTATGCAATTGCAATATGTTTAATAATGTCATCTTTCCTCAGCCATCAACACTTATTTAATTGAATCTCTTTTAGGTTGCATTGCCCCACTCTTTACCGCTTCCTCGACGAGAGACTCTGCAACAGAGCTCAAGTCTCAGCACGGTTTCCCCTGCTACTGTTGATTTAACATTAAAGGTACATGGCTATACAGCCATTTTTTTATTATTCTGGGTCATTTACTAAAATGTTTTAATCTATATCTTTTTTTTCTCAGATGGAGTCTGCTCGTAAAGCCTGGGAAAACTCCCCCAGTCTGGAGAAGAGCTCTCCAGTCACTTCCTCGTCCTCTCCGATTACATCTTGTGCATCTTCGTACTCCTCTTTCTCTTCAGCCTCAATGCCTCAGATCCCTGTGGCTTCTGTTACACCGAGCACCTCATTATCGGGTAATTTCTTGTACACACACCTGTCAGGACATTTTCACTGAATTAAAAAAAATAAATCCCATCTAGCAATGCATGCATTAAATAACTACATAAATAATACTAATAAGCATAAGAATTCATATGGACAATAGACTCAATACAATGCTATAAATAAATTGGTATAAAGAAACACTGTGCTATGTTATGATTCTTCCAGGCTCTAGTACCTACACCACCTCCTCTCTGAGCACCAAGACTACCACAGCATCAGACCCACCCAACATCTGTAAAGTTAAGCCTCAGCAGCTGCAGTCATCGAGTAGTAGCTTTTCTCAGCTTGGCTGTGTCCCACCGCTACTACCCCAACAACAGCAGACACCACAGGTGTACGTCTCCCAGTCTGCAGCCGGTAAGTACATGTTAGGAGGATGCACAGTAACCAATGGATTGTGGGTTTTTTTTAAAATAAATAAATATAAAATATTGGATACTAGGCAAATATTCCCTTTGTATTATACGGCATATTTCTGTGCATATGACAAATGTATCTATATTGGTAGGTTCTGCAGCTCAGATTCCAGCCTTTTACATGGACACAAGCCACCTGTTCAGCACACCTCACCCTCGACTGGCCCCTCCGTCTCTGGCACAGCAGCAAGGATTTCAGCCTGGCCTTTCACAGGTGTCTTTTCAATTACACTTACGGTCTTGCATAGTGTCTCTTCACATTTAAAAACACATCTATTTCCTCTATAGCCAACTGCAGTGCAGCAGATCCCCATCCCTATTTACGCCCCCTTGCAGGGCCAGCCTCAGCACCAACACACCCACCAGGCACAGCTTGGACTGAATACAGGGCCACCGGTCTCTCAGCCACAGGACCTGTTCAGCTCCTCCCTGCAGCCTTACAGGTAACTCATCAATTATTCTTGGGGCACGTGGAAATACAATAATTGGCAGACTTTTTAAGACAATACTGTTATCAGATAGTAGCCTTACTGTTGTGGCCAATAACCAGTTTTACACATACAGATCACATACAGTCTGTCACCAATATCTCTAAGAAACGCCCATTCCTATATAGTCAGTATGGAAATGCACCGTATTGTAGCTTTATGAGTAAGTGAAGTCATAAAATTGCATGGCTGTTTGTTTTTTTTCCTCAGATCCCAGCAAGCCTTCATGCAGAGCAGTCTCTCCCAGCCCTCCATGATGCTGTCAGGGCCTTCGCTCCACAGTTACCCTGGAGTTCAGGCTCCAGACCTTGGCAAACCTCAGTCCAGTTTGGCCTATCAGCAGCCTTCCTCCACACAGCACATTCCCATCTTGTTCGAGCCTCAGCTTAACCAGCCTTCAGGCATGGGGGGCTCCCAGCTCATTGATACGCACTTGCTACAGGTGAGGAATTGGATCTTCTGTTGTTTTAAGGCAGTGGTTCTCAGCTGGTGAGTTGCAACCCAAAAGTGTGTCACTGAAATACTGTATTATAAGTTGTCATATATTGTATGTGATTTTCATTTGAATCCAGACTTATCATAATGACTTGAAGGCGGCTACCAGTGTCATACCAGTTGAGAACCACTAGTTTATGAGGTCACATGTCCTTGATGCAGGATAGGATTAATGCTTAATATAATTTATTTTATTTAGGCCCGACAGGGGTTGAATCAGCATTCAAACATGTATTCGGGGCAGGTGCAGCAGCACGGCCAAAGCAGCTACTATAGTAACACTCAGTCACCCAGTTCAGCCATGCAACAGGTATGTATATTTTTATTCTTCAACTCTAAACAACAACACACATGGCATATTTTATTTTCACCCACTTGCTTCCAGGTGACGGTCCCTCTGCCTGGCTCTCAGTTGTCCTTACCGAACTTTGGCTCTGGTGGTGGTCAGCCCCTGTTAGCTCTGCCTCCTACTCCTCCTCAGGCACAGCCTCCAAATATGAACAGGCAACCTACAGTGTCCCAACAGTACAGGAACCTTATGGGCCCCAATCACAGCATGATGCAGCCTCCCACAAGCAAGGTACTAGCATGCTGCTCACATACTGCATATTGGGACTACGGGACTACGGATGGAAATTAGCCATATGGCTACAATCCAGCATGTTTACATTCGTGCTTCTGTCATGTATGTTCATTAACATGCACTGTCCCAATCAAATAAACAAATAAATAAATAAAATTGCTTTTGCCTTAGCCCTATGTTTGCTGTCATAATAATGTTCAATGCATCTGTGGTAGATGGACATGGATCTGAAGCTGTTTAGCTCTGGAATGGATGTGAAACCTGGGACTCCTCCTGTTAGTGCCAGAAGTACGACTCCCACCTCTAGTCCATACAGGTAGAAATTACACATTTCAACATCAAAACTATGTGGTTCATCAGTATTTATGCAGCATTATGGAGTTTACATGCTGCACACTTGACAGGCTTGATGTTCTTATGTTGCAGGGCTAGCTCAACATCTCCTAGTAGCCAGTCCAGTAAGATGAACAGTATGCTCTATCAGAAGCAGTTCCAACCGAGCTCCGCTGGAATGAGAATGACACAGCACTTCCCTGGACAGTTCAATCCACAGGTAACAGGCATGAGCTTTTACAGATAAGAAAATGACTTGTATTATGTTTTTTTCTTATGGTTTGTCCCTTTTTCAGATGATGTCACAGCCGAATATTGTCTCTCCTCTTGTTCGCCCGCCTCACGCCAACTCGTTTACGGGTGGAGTCCAGCGCTCGCCCATGGGCCCTCCTATGGGCTCTCCAAATGTTGGTGGAGGTCTGATGCCTCACCCTCGTGCCCAGCACCCGCAGCATCCGCAGCACCCGCAGCACCCGCAGCACCCACAGCACAGTCAGCACCCACAGCACCCGCCCAGAGGTCCGTCTGGTCCTCCACTGGCACCCAGAGGCACCCAGGCTGCGCTGAAGGCTGAGCAGGACCTAAAGGTTAGCTGTTTCAGCATGTAATTATAACTTTAATGACACATGACTGTGACAAAACAGTATGCGAAGATCTTTTATCTGAAATGTCATAATCATTGAATACAATGAAAGTACTGTAAAAGTTGTATTCTTAAATTATTATGATTTGTAATACAGTTAGGTTCTTTTGCTATGGGACTTGCTTCATTAAAGGGGCACTTTGTAACTTTTCTGATCAAGGTTATGCCACCAGCTTCCTTGGTGATGACATTGCTTTGCCTGGAATGTTCCACAGATTAGCATATCCCTTTTTATGGAGACAAGCAGTTGATGAGTAACAGGTGTGAACAAACATGCCCGGTCAGAGAATGTTTTTCAATGGCAAAAGAAGAAAAACATTAAGTGAAGAAGCTGTTGATGAGGAGTGAAACATCTTCACTTAAAAAAAATAAAAAATAAAAAAATATAAAACCTTTGTCCATTTGACAGAATAGATTTTTCCTTATGCTATGGATGACTGAGGCCTTACACAGAATTTCCTTTCAGTGACTTTATAGCTAGATAACTTTGTCATATTGTAAACCCTTTTTAAACTTATCCTGTCCGTGACCCATTTCAGGCAAAGCAGAGAGCTGAGGTGCTGCAGTCCACTCATAAGTTCTTCTCAGAGCAGCAGCAGCAGCAACTCAAAGCTCCACCAGTGAACAAACCACCTCGTCTGGACCAGGGGGTAAAGCCCACGGTCGACATCCCCGCACCCAACCATCAGGTGAACGAACGTCCTGAACCAGACAAGCCCCCCATCTCCACCACCAAACCCATACGGACTGGCCCCATCAAACCACAGGCCATCAAACCAGAGGAGGGCAAGTAGAGCTCTGTCCACCCTCTGGTGAAGACTACATGAACAGAGGGGAGAGAGGAAGAGTCAGTCACCACCATCAGTCCAGGAGAGCGGTGCAGAGCTGGGTGGACTTGTGGTTGAGAGAAAGCATCCATCTGCACATTAATAATCCTCTTCCTCCTCTTTCTTTCCCCTGAATCGATGTTGGAGGGACATTGACTTGGACTTCCATCATGTTTAGACTAAAACAGCTGCTCCAGTTGTTTTTACGCAGTCTACTGTGAGAGTAGATAAGGAGAGTGTTAAATGGAGAAGTTGAGATTTGCTGCTGAGTTTGACATTTTATAGCTCTCAATTTCTGTTCTTTATATTTCCCTCGCAATAGGATCACGCATATTTTAGAAGATACCTTTTTTTGTTAACAAAAGAATGAGTATGTTTTGTTTTTTTGTAACTGAACAATGTTTAAAGAAACATCATTTGGAGATGGCCCGGTTTACTACACGCATCTCTCATGTAACGGTTTCATTTGTCATTCTGTGGATGGAGACATCAAATCAGAATTAGTTGTTTTTGTTTTACCACAATGGAAATGTGAAACGGTAGTTGATTGGATGTGATCAGTCTGCCTGTGAGCATTTGCCTTCTCTTGTCCTTGCCTGATAATGTTGGGAGTGTGTTGTTGGGATGAACAGGAAAGCGTGTAGCCCTCTCTCCTGAATATTTAGCCAAAGGTTAAAGGAGCGTAGAGATGGCACCACAGCCTTTTTGATTGCTGTTGCTTTGGAAGATTTGACTTTAAGCATTTTCAGAGATGATCACTAAATTTTGAGGGCTATGGTCCCCCACTTGTCACTGCTTTTCACCCATTTTTGCTGCCACAGACACACATGTAACTGTACAGCACCAGAACTGCTGCTATCGACTGATTTCAGTGCCCTTAGCTAAAGTTAGGGCTATTAGAGGACTAAAAACTGTCAGATGATTGTTTTAAAATGGTAAATAAAGTGAGTTCCTCAGTCCTTGTTTTGGAGGTGAGTAAAAATCTGAAAGAATGAGGACAAAAGATGAAATATGAAGCCTCCATTTTTGAAGTGTTTGAGCTAAAGGACACTTGCGTTTTGTTGTTTTGCTGATGAGAGCAATCAGTGCTGTTTTGTCTCTGCCTCACCTCCGCTGGCTGTCCTGACCACAAAGCTCTTGTCAGGGCCACGGTCCTTCAGAGATGTACAGGCGTATGTCCCCTGAGGCCTCTGTCCCAGGAGCAAGGAGGGAGGGAAGGGGAGACTTTTTTTCTTTGTTGTACAGGGGTTTCATCGCTGTATTAAAATATGTACGGTCTTATTTACATTCTCTTGGTTTGGTTACAGAAACTAATAAAAAAAAATATATACGATGGAGACAATTTTGTTGTTTTTATTTGAAGTCAAACAGCAATGCTACAAGTGAACACCAGATGGTACTAAACACTACAAATAAAACAGCCCTGTTGAAAATACATTTTGGTTGACTGAAATGATTATCAAAGAATTTACATTAACAAGGGCTACAATTAACATGCAATATCAAAATGCAGTTTTAACATGTTCCACAAAAGCATGTAGTGTAATACAGCTTACATTGTAGCAGAAATACATTTGATCATAATGGGACAACATTAAATTAAATATCTGAGCATAATATAGCTTATCAAAGGAACCAAAAACGTCACAAAAAACAGGCAGTATAAAAATAATACTCTACAAACACCTGTGTGGGCCACGCCACACAAAAAACATTCAAAAGGGGGGGAAAAAAACAAGTAGAAATGTATTTTGAATTTCATCACCTTCCTAAAACAATTAAAAGTTTTCCTTAGTCAAAAAAATGCCATAATTTCAATTTTGGGAGGAGTTTTTTGTGTTTCCTGAAAAACCTGGAAAAAAAAAAAGACTTATGCAATTATTTTAGGAAGGTGTCGATTTAAGATCTCACTTGATCTGGCAGAAATAATCTTATTTACAGCCACTGCGTTTACTCATAATGATCCAAGAGTCTTTGAGGCTGGGGTAATGAGTAAAGTACAGTCTCTCCTGCATCAGTCTGTGCAGCTGCGCCTCACTGGCTCTGCGGGCGCCCCAGTCTCAGGTTGTAGGACACTATGTGGAAATTGTCCCATGCGTGAAGCTTCTTGTGCACCGGGTTATAGTCGATCATGCTGTTGTAGCGATACTTGTTCTTGAAGGGCACGGACACAGCTCTGCCCTGGCGGGTCGCGGTGTCATACACGTAGTTGACGGTCGTGTCCGGGGACGTGTAGCTGGCCACCGTGTACAACTTACCGCAAATCATGAACGCATTGGCCACCGAGTTCTTCCTCACGTTTGTCTCCCAGGTTTTCCTCACCTCCAGACTGTTGGGGTCGAGCTGCGCGATCACGATGGCCCCTTTCGCCTTGGTGGTGGAGTAGATCGCCCACAGACCCTGCTCGTCCACCGCCAAGTCGATGTCCGTGTAGCCGCCCCAGGAGTAGGGGAACTGTCCGTGGAAGCCGGCGTGGGGCAGCTCCCGCCGGGCCGCGATGCTCTCGGAGGACAGATCGTAGCGGATCAGGGTCCTGCTCCTGCGCCTCTGGTAATAGAGGGAGCCGCGGTACATGGTGGCCCCGGTGCCCTCCACTGGGTCTGGCAGCAGCAGCACCTACACAAACACATGCATTAGAAGTCTATTTATTTGGAATTTACATGTGTCCAGACCAGACCTGTGCATTTTAAGGCCCCGGGGCCAAATAAGGCGCACAGCAGGACTCTGACTGGCGCGCAAAAGGCTGCTTGGAATTAAGAAAACAGAACCTACTTTCCAAATTTTGCATAATGTGTGGACTAAAACAGCAGTGCTTTTACTTTGAAACCACCTCCAGTGCACAGGTGGACGCTGAAGGCCTTGGTTTAAAAAATATGGACTACTAAATCTTTATTTACTGAAGTCTGGGGTAAAATAACACATACTCTTACCAGTAAACAATGCCATTTACTTATTTCAACGTAGAAATACAATTAATAAGAGTAGATTTCAAACTTTTGACCTGCCCTCCACAATATTTTCTGCTTCTCATTTGGCCCCTGGGGAAAAGTAATTGCCCAGCCCTGGTCTAGACTGTGCATCTCAGGAAACCTATTATCTCCTGTTTGTTTGTTTCCTTTTTTTCCTGCAGAATTCTTAAGTATTTATAGTTTGTTATAGTTGTGTTCCAGGGAGAGGCGTTCATTGTGTGTAGTAGCCTAGATCAGTAGACAAATAGGTTCATGAACACGTTGGTGAGGGTGACTTGGACCATGAGTGTCCAGTAAAGCGCTAGATGAGCAACTTCAGCTGGGGAAAGTCAGTGGGTAGAGGTCTACATGAAGGCCAAAGGGATTTAGGCCTGTGGATGTTGTGAAGCTGGATCTAACTAAGAGTTGGTTGAGAAAATATGATGCAGAAGAGGACAAAAAAAAGACAAAAGTATTCGCTCACCCATTCAAACCATCAGAATCAGGTGTATAAATATAAAAGAATGGTCAAAAATTGCTATAAACACTCTTCTCAACCTTATGGACAGTTTTCCCAGAAGAGTTGAAGCTGTAATAGCTGCAAAAGGTGGACCGACATCATATCATCACCTTCCTAAAATAATCGCCTAAGTCACTTTTTGCCTAAGTTTACTTTGCCATAATTTATGCCATAATTTCAATTTTGGGGGGAGTTTTTTGTGTTAAACCTGAAAAAATGACTTATGCGATTGTTTTAGGAAGGTGTTGAACTCTATGGGTGAGGAATGGGATGGCACTTCAGTTCATAGTATGAGTAAAGGCAGGTGAGCCAATACTTTTGGTAATATAGTGCATGTATGAAACTTACCTTTGAGGGGAATCCTTTAGAGAGCTGGTCCATGTCGTCGTACCCAAAGAGCTGCCTGATCTCGGAGCCCACCGTGTCGATCCTCCACACCATGTTGAGGCTGTAGGGTGACACCGCTTCCGGGTCCTGCATCCACACTCCATATTTCCCCATGATGTTGTCGGCCTTTCTGTGAGTGACGGGCTCAGCGACCGACACGAGATCACCACAACCTGCCCAAGACAACAGAGAGAGACGTTCATTTATAAGAACGGGAATATAAGGATGAATGAGGAGCTGAATAGTTTTCTCATTCATTTTAGAAGATTTTACTGTGTTGAAAAACCTATAGTAAATAAAGCCCCACAGAGGTGATTGAATTAAATATCGACACCTTCCTAAAATAATCACATAAGTTATTTTTTCAGGTTTTTCAGGAAACACAAAAAACTCCCCTCAAAATTGAAATTGGCATTTTTTTTGCTTAAGGAAAACTTAGGCAAAAAGTGACTTAGGCGATTATTTTAGGAAGGTAATGATATGTCAGTCAATCAAAGTCACTTCACATTTTTTATTTTGGAAAGTTATATGAATTCTCTGAAAATGTATTTAGTTATAGAATAGTGAATATCTGCAAATGTATCAAACATATAGGGAGTTACTTTCTGATCTTCTCTCACAGTTTTTCACCAATATTTCACACATTTTCCACCTCTTGTCACTCATATTTGAACTCTGATTTACAGCTCGAAGATTTAACAGAGATATTTGTGTCCAACTCACAAAGCTGATGACAACTGATCACTTTATTCTGCCTGACGACTCTGTTTGCGTCAGGTCAATATGGCCAAAGCCTGAGCTGAGCCTCTAGAGTCCCAGGCCCGAGCTGTTTTAACTTGATACTTGATAAGACAAGCTTTATATTTATCACTTCCTAAAATACATCCTCTCTGGGTATTTAGGATGTGGCACTAGTTTTAGTACCTTAATAAAAGGAAAGGAAATATCTTGACACTGCATCATAACATTAAATAACCTTGCATATAAAATACATTGACTATATTTTACAGTGAAGGTTGCATGTTGAGGTCTGTTTTACACTGACACCTGTAACTGATGTTCTCCCTCATGTTTAGGTAAAGTATCCTCCCCCAGAATAGATCTCGCTGTCATTTAGATTTAAAAGTTTGTGCCACTGTTTTGAGTATCTATTGCTACTAACAGCTAATGTACATGTGCTATAAATCCTACTGACCAGTGCCATCCTCAGTGGCGCCCGGAGCAGGGACCTCGGTCACTTCAGCCTTAAGCTCTTGAAAACCGGGGGATCCATATTGCCATGCAGAATCTGGAAAAAACATTGCAGAAATTAAAGTAAAATAGTAACATTAATACTTCTAAGGCACCTTGTTGTCACTTAACCACAGGTCAAGTGCACATTTTTACTTCGTGTGCGATGCGTTTGGCTTATATACAACAAGCAGATGACTTAAGATGTGAGAAACTTCTTTTATGTGGGATTGGGACCATGTTTTATCTTTAGGCCACAGCCATTCACCAGGTAAACATTGTCATTTTCTTGTTTTTTCAATATGTTAAAGGTAATTACGTAACTTTCTGGCTGGGGGTCCATCATATATCATTTCTCTACCACTAAAGTTCCACAGTGTGACATTAAACAGCTCTACCTAACATTTCTCTAATTATTGGTGGTTTCTTTAGCTCAAAAATATCTCGAAAAACAGTCTGTCTGTGAGCAGGGTCGCCTCGCCACATATCTGACCTGTAACTCGGTCTGGTTCAAGCTCCGTGAGGATAGAAAGGCTTCATACCGACTGTGAAACATTCCAGACGAAGCAATAACGTCTCCACGGAGAAAAGCGTTTGACGGACGAGCCACCAGAAAAGTTACACAATGCATCTTTAAATAAAATGACCTATAGGGGATGTGAGAGTGATGTTCCTGTCACTAAGATGTACCATAAAATAGCTGTGGTGTAGGCCTATTTTGGAGAACTTTATTTGTCCAAATGGCCAGTTGTGTGGTGTATTTTGGAGAACTTTATTTGTCCAAATGTTGCCAGTTGTGGTGTATTTTGGAGAACTTTATTTGTCCAAATGTTGCCAGTTGTGGTGTATTTTGGAGAACTTTATTTGTCCAAATGTTGCCAGTTGTGGTGTATTTTGGAGAACTTTATTCGTCCAAATGTTGCCAATTGTGGTGTATTTTGGAGAACTTTATTTGTCCAAAAGTACAAAAGGTTGCCTCACCTCTCAAACTGCTGATGTCTCCCCCTGTGTTGGGTCCGGTCACCAGGTGGGACACGGGGCCAAATCCTAAACAATAAGAACGAAACAGCGTTAAATAAATCAATTATATCACAAAATGTAAATATTTCGAAACATAATTTGTCTGGTGCACAGTGGATTTCAGGGGTTGACGTTGAAAGAATCCAGGCTCGTGTTAATGGCAGTGGCACAGGGGAATGCGGCTGAAATAAACATACTCCCTTGAATAAATTCCCAGCTGCCCCGGAGTCAGACAGGCGCTGGACGGGGCGAGGAGCAGCGCACACGACTCACTTGACACCCGTCTTCCTTTAGTTCTTTACAAGTGCGACCGGGGCCTTCTCCCCCTGAATCTCACAAGTCGCACACTGACCCCGACATAAATCTTTCATAAGTCTCCCTCTACTTTGTCCCCAAAACTGTCCACACTTTCTAATTTGGATTTTTCACCAAAACACTTAAGGTGATGAAGAGCTGCTTTTCATCACATTTAACACAAACAAAAATCATACTGTTTGTTCAAATCTATATTTACATGAGGTTGTTTCTCAAACTGTGGCAGCTTCAGTATGTGCTTGCCTCATGTTGAGTTCATTTTATCAATTTTTTGTCCTCTTTTGTACTTGTTTTTAAGTAATAAGCTTGTTTAGAGCCACAGTGGAAATTATTTTGTCTACTTATAGACTTGGTTTAGCTCTAGATTAGACCTGGGATAGTCCCCTTACTTGATTTAGATCTGGTGCTACTCAGAAAGCCAAATCTATTCTTTGATAGTGTGAAAAGCCACTGGGTTAAAGTATAGTTACCCAACAGTATAAAAGTACTTTAAAAAGTGTAGAAGAGATAGTTACAGATATTAGTGCTTCTGTCACTGCTGCTAATGATGTTACTGATACTACTTCAGTATCTAAATATGTTTTATATGGTATTTTAAAAACACATTTTCACTTTTACAAATCGTCACCTTCCTGAAATAATCGCCTATGTCACTTTTTGCCAAAGTTTTCCTTAGGCAAAAAAATGCCATAATTTCAATTTTGAGAGGAGTTTTTTGTGTTTCCTGAAAAACCTGAAAAAATGACTTATGCGATTATTTTAGGAAGGTGTTGAAATACTATTAGCCTTCATTTGCTACCAAATACAATTTATATTTCCTTTTCTGTGTGGGTATAAAGTACACAAATCAGCGTCAGTGTCTGAAACATGGCATAGAGTCGTGTACAGCAGATACTTTGTGCGTCTCGTTGCCTCACGTGTCGCCTGCACAGAGGCGTAATGACGTCTAATGATGGAGAACGCACAAAATACTTGCAGCTGGAAGTTTGTTAACAAAGAAGAAAAAGAAAAAGAGTCGGAAATAGGGTTGAAATGGTAAATAGTTCCTCCTTTGTGTCCTTGTTTGTAACACTGTAAACCACCTCTGGCTTTAAAACGTGTGTTCGTTCAACCAGTGCTGTTTTACAACCTTTTTAATGCCTTGTTCCCATGAGATCCACCCATTCATCATTATTGCAGGTAAACAACAGGCACATTCTTGCAGTGCACGTTGGCCATGAGCTCTGGCTTTCTGTTTGAGCAGTAGCCGACAAGACAGCCCATAATTTCCCCAAACAACAGCAGGATAATCAGGCTGAATTACGTGTTATTTAAGCTCCACAGTCTGGGGCCAAACTGCTGCCATGTATTTGTTTTACAGGCAGCCCCCACGTGTATTTCACTTTGCTTTTTTATTGCTGCTTCAGTTTTGAAAGTGACTGATCCGTGTAGCATCCGCAAAAATGTTTTTCTAATATAAGAATAACATTCAAATATTGGATAAGTGCCCTATGTCTGCGCTAGTTTGTGTGATTTACAATACAGCCTCAAAGTTTTTCAAGATACAGTGTAGGATTTCTGTCATGCCTGGTAAACCATTAACATTTTTACCTTTACATTTTAAAGTAAACTCTCTTCGGTAAAGATTTGGCTCCTCACATCTTTTATTGTTTGTTTGTTGCTTGTTGGGCCCCTATAGTGAGTGATAAAACCTAATCTGGAGTGTTTTATTGCCCTTTTTAGGTTGCTTCAGTACAACATCAGGCTATTTTTATCTTTTTTTATGAATTTGTGATTATATACAGTAGGCTACAGTGAGCATTTCATAAAAAATCAGTGCAAACATGAATTAAAATACAATATCACAGAAGAATACATAAAGCATTACAAGCCAGGATGTGGATGGATTAGCTGTAGTGACCGCAGAAGGGAAAAAATACTGCAGGAAAGACGTGCAATGGATATGGATGACTTATAAGTAGACAGCCTAATTCAGAGGATGTTTGACCACTGCAAACAGAATACCAGAGTTCATGGTTTAGGGGCCGTAACTCCTCACACTCTGCCTGGCCTTCTAACCTCTGGAGGGATAGTGTTCTCGGCCTCTTTACCCTTCCACCCCTACCCTGCCTCTGAACAACGCGGCTCACCCACTGTGCGCTTCTGCGGCCGGACTTGGCATCATTCAAGAACCCCCCTGGTCCACGGAACCTCCATTTCCAGAGCGCTCGCATTTCAGACCCTCCTTGGAGTATTCACGCCCTCCTCGCCACGCAGAGGGAACCACCACTCCACATAAAATCGGGGTCCAGCGCATAAATACTGAAGCTGGACCTCTCTGGACTAAAAGCGGGCAGGAAGCGAGCGGTGTAACTTGAAACGTGTCTCTCTGCAGACTTAAGGGGCCATCAAAACAGACCCTCAGCCGCACACAAATAGGGTTAAGCTCAACACATATACACCGTAATCCCTCTGAAATTGCATGAGGGGGAATACAGTGCAGGAGGACCAGGCTGGATGAACTATGGCACTGAAGAGTAATGTATATGGCGCATGGTATTTGGTATATGGCACGTCTGTGTCATCACTTCTATGCTCCTATTAACCCTTTAATCTCTCATTCAGGAAAAGCAGCAACAACCTGTCTGCAAGTGTCTACAGTGACAAACAACTTAGCAAAAACAGGACAGTGCAAAATATACTAGATCTAAAAATATGATCATATTTGGGTTTTTTGTATCATATATTGCACAATGTTTTTTTTTTTTTTTTTCAGATTTCAGAGACATTGTGGCACATCTGATAAATATTTAAACTATTTTATTTAATACAATTTTTTGAGTAATTGCTTTATCTGATTAAAAAAGGCTCATAGAATAGTTATTATCTATTTGTACCTATCATTTGTATCATGATATTTTGTTCATTTTGCAGCTAAAAGTGCAAATATTAGACTATGGATGGTCTCCATAGTCTCCTCAATTAATAGGAAACGTTAATTCAATTCAATTTATTTTTGTATAGCCCAAAATTATAACAACAGTTATCTCGGCGGGCTTCACAAAATTGTTAATAATAATAACAATAGTGTGAAAAATCCCTCAGTTGTCCAGGTAGAATCCATGGCAAAAGGAAAATGAATTTGTCGACTGGACAAAAGTTATTTGGTTGAATAATCAGAACTGAAGAAGCAGCTTGGATGAGCTGCGAAATGTATTCAGCCAAATAACTTTTGTCCAATCGACAAATTTATTTTCCTTTTGCCAATAATAATATACAGTTTCAGTTTATATCATGTCAATAATAGATGACGTGCAAAACATTTTATTTTTATGTGTTTGCAACATATAATTTCACATAAGTGGGTGTGCGGAGGGCGTGTATTTTCAATCAACATTTCTCATCCGAGTCTGCACCTCTTCCACCTTTAAATAGAAATAAACCGCGCCAAGGTCTCATATGCATCTAAAACAGGCGACATGCTGACAGGCGCCTAAATGTTATTCTCTATAAATGTCATTAAGATTTGTTGTGCGATAGCTGTGGATGCGTGTGCGGGTGCTGGTGTATCTCTTACCTCCCGCGGGTCTCCTGAGGGTGCTATCCTGGAGCGGGGGGCTGGGTGGCACCGCGGGGGTCTGGGCAGGACATGGTTTGTTTCTCAGCCTCTCTGTCTCCCGTCTCATCTCCTCCACTCTGCGCTGAAGTGCCTCCAGCTCTCTCTCCAGGCGCTCCTTTTCAGCTCGGAGTAGGTTCCTCTCACCTGTTGCCCTGTTGAGAGACTCTTGAAGGTCATTTTGGGGTCTGGATTGGGACACTTGTGGGGTCTTTATCTCACCCCCACTTAAACGGGCTACCAGGACTTCCAACAGGCTGAGTCTCGCCTTCAGTCCCTCCACCTCTGGACCTGCGTTTTGTGGGCAAGTGGTCTCAGATGGACTTGGGACGGTGAAGGTGTACTGGCATCTTCCATTTCGGTCATTCCCTCTCCACATAGCCGCTCTGTCCTGCGCCTCACCCTGCATCAAGAGCCCGCAAACGCACAACACAACAGGAAGAAACATCTTGCAAAGCCAAAAATCTCCAAAATTCTTTCTATTTTTTTAAGGTTCAGGGCCTCTACTTGTTCTTCAGGTCTGTTACTCTGAGCTCTCCCCACCAGCTCACAGATATTTATACAATCTGGAGGGGGCTGAGGTGAATGGGAGGGAGCGAGTGGGCGGGAGGGTCACACGGTGAAAAAAGTGATGCGACTGAGGTTGGTGCATGTTTGAGGACAAAAACATCCCAGGTCCCTTTGGGTTTGAGTGGCTCTGTTTTTCTGCAGAGCTAAAAACAACTGCTTCTTGTCATGCTTCAGACAGCACCGGTACATTTCTCTTTCTGGGGTCAGGTCATCTGCCTCCTTTAACACAAAATGACTTGTTTAGCATCGGGTTTGCTATGGATAACTGACCTGTTAAGCACATTACAAACTCACTGTGACAGTTCCAAGCATGTATAAGACTGCGCCAGAATATCTTATGTTAAAGAAAACCATTCATGTCTCTGCCCTTTTGACTGAATCCACCATATTGTATATTTATTACTATTCTATTAGCTTATTTAATGTAAAATAAAAGAAAAACAAAAAAATATGCATACCCACATTACAGCTGCATAAGTGCCCTATTGTCTCATTTATCTTCAGACTAGCTCAAGCATGATTCTTTGCATCTTGATACAGCATCTTTGCTCTACGCTTTTCATTTCAACCTGTCAAAATCCTCAGGTATTGCTTCCTTTGGTTTAGCTATCCAAGCAGTGACGAGCCAAGCGAGCTCGAGGTGGATATGATTACCTCCTGAGGACCCGTGTCTGCTTTCATATTGGTAGGGGGCCAGAACATGACGCAAACACATGATAAAGAGGGTCTTTATGAGGGCGCAAGGTCACCGAAGGCAAGAGAAGATGACTGGATATCTGATGCTGACCCCAACATAGACACCATCACTAGTTTGAAATATTGAACCAAAGTGTCTGGAAGTGTGGAAAATAAATAAATAAATACTTTTACTTCACTTTAATTTACCATTTTTAATCAAATCTTTTTCTTTCTATTTTTCATGCATTTTTACACTGATTAAGTTGAACCAAACCAGCAACAGAAACAGGGTGGGCACACACACACACACACACACACACACACACACACACACACACACACACACACACACACACACACACACACACACACACACAAAACACCTGGCATCATAATAATCATAATTAGTTTTTAAATGTTTTTTGTAGTCCATCTTTTATTTAGATGTGCATAATTTCACTCTCCGTTTGAATCATTTCAGCCTTGGTAATTTCTCTCTATGACTGATTTGTGGATAAAATGAGTTCTTACATTGGCTTCTGTCATATAAATAAAGATAAGTCTTATGAACAGCTCTTTGAAATGAACAGATCCAAATGATTCAGATCTTCTGAAAATCATCATATTCTATGCAACATTCCAGGCAGAGCGTGAACTTTATGGAGGCAAGCAGGCAGCGCAGTAACGTAGCACTTTTATGTCATTAAATTCTCTAAAAAACAAATATGAATGGTACACTTTTGGTATCATAATTGTCCTGCAAATACACTGTAACTGTACCTGTCCTGTATTACAAACATAGACTGACTGACATGGTATTTCTGTATGTTATGTTCTTCTCACTAATCCTTCTCTTCCCATAACAAGAAACCTAAACCTTAAACAATTATTACTATTACTCTGAAGTTAAATTGGATGTCTACAAGAGCCAACAATCTGATATGTTAGTTTGAGGCATGGCACGATATTGAAAGGTCCTCATGCAAAGTTGTGGAGAGGTGTGTCTTTCAAACCAAAACAGTCTTCACTTTTCCTTGTATCCTGTGCGTCTTGTTTGGGTTCCTCTCCCTTAGATCAGCCTTCTCTCACCCTGAAAACACCACTTGACCCATATCTTTCACCCCAGGAAGGCCATAGGGCAGAGGGGCTGTACTGATTGATTGACAGCTCCTGTGGGGGAGAACAAGTGTACATAATCCTAAAAACATGACACTTGTATGAACACCTCCCGCTTGTACCCAGGGCAGTGAGGCGCTCAAACATGACGAATTGTCCAATATGTGTTTGATTTGCTGTATTTGCAGTTTGGGCACATCCTTTGAGCGGAAATGTCTTACAGATGAGGGGAGGATGAGCAGGCGATGGCAAGACACGTGACATATAAGAGTTTGCGGTTAATATGCAGAAACAGGTTTAAGTCACACACAAACAGGTAGCAATGGAAACACTACGCTCCTGGGAAAGTCAGGAGGCAAACAAAATGATGAAAGCCATTTGCACATATTTTTAAAGTCTATTATTCCAGACTACCTTCTATTTCTGGAAATCTACTCTCTACTTCCCATAGTTACATCTATCAAACAGGTCACTGGTCAGTTTGGTGTGTGTGAGAAAGAGGAAGACGGACGGTTGCTGGCCGCCACTTTGTCCACTCCTCTTATTTCAGTTTATACTCACTTTTATGTGACTTTTAAAACAGCTGCTATGACCGGAATTTCAGCATGAGTCTGTAGAGGACCAAAACAATCTCTGCAGCCAGAAAGGACAGGACCAATATCTAATAAACAGACCTGTGTATTGGCTTTAATGAGGTGCGAAGGTACGGTGTTAAGCTTCAAAATATGGAAACAATTTTTATTTTTATAGGCACATTTTCAGAAGCAGTCCGTAATGGTCCAAATAATAAAATTAAATGTGGATTAAGATCAGATTAAGACTCAGTTTTAAGGAATTCTGTAAGTTTTTAGATAAAGAACTTTCTTTTAATAGATACTTTAAGAAAAGGCCTATGCGAGCTTTTTGTGAGTATTTATTATTAAATTATGAAATATATAAATTATTTTTTTTATTTTTTATTTT
>JACN01042242.1:0-14544 GCA_000787155.1 Scartelaos histophorus | reverse complement strand
AAATGCTCTGTTCCACCTTGTCATGTTTTTTTTTTTCTCATTAACATCTACTTTTTTACTTCAGATTGGCAGTTCCATGGCTGAAATCATCCATGAGCTTCTAGTAAAGGCGTATGGAGTTTAAAACACAGGGACAGTTTCAGATATCATCACAAAAATACACTTTTTTGTTGTACTACGGTCAGTAATCAATAATAGAAATGATCACCCTGAAAATTTGTAAATTTATCCTTACTGTCATGGAAAAGTACAATGTGATCAATAGGAAAAACTGGCTCTTAACCTCATCATTGTATTGTAGAATCTGAAAACTACCAACCAGTGCAGATGTCTGATACCAGAATCTTCTTAACTTTTTAAAATCATTTATCACAACCACACAATAGTCTATAATGTATTTAATGGAGAGATCTGTGCAGGTAATGTTTTGAATATTTAAATTTCACTTATAGCTGCTTCCTCTCCAGGCCTATGCTCTTCTAAACTAGTTGAATTACTGATCACCGCTACGGGCCAAGAATCAGTCACACTCACTTTTTCGCACTAATTAACCATGTGCTGTCTGACCATCTGATAAATCTGCGGTATGAAAAAGATACCGGGGAAGCCTATAGAGACCGTGTGTTATGTCCCAGTTCACAGCACAATATTTTCACGCTTGAATACTGCGATGCTATATACAGAGGAAGGTCTTAATCCTCAAAGGGCCTTCCTCTTAATCTCCTCAATGATTCATTTTCGCCGTGAGCTGCAAAAACATGTGGAAGCAATATCACAACCAAGACCGAAGAGAGAAAAGGAGCTGCGCATGAGGGGGACTGTCCCGGTCATCTCCCTTTAGTGGTTTATAAATACAATATGCACGGAGTTACTGTTGTGTAGTCGTGTTCACTCCCATGATCATTAAGTGATTTATGAGGATGTGGAGCAGAGGAGGAGGCTTTGGGGTTGGCTGTCGTTGAACTCGCGGTGAACTTTTGCGCCGGAGATAGTTTTAGTTTGAGCCGACAACGTGTGGAGTTTAAATCGAGTGCGAGACGAGGTGAAAGAGTTACACGAGGTTTACGGGATTACAAGGCCCTAATGCGCCGCTAAGTTAGTGGTGACAGGAAATGTACGTCAAGAGGGAGTATTTCACTTCTACGGGGTATTAGCTGCTAACGTATAACATTTTGATCAGGGGTCACCAACACGGTGCCCGCGGGCACCAGGTCACCCCAAGGGCCACATGTGGCGCCCGCAGGCCGGTTCTGAAAATAGCACAACTCACTAGAAAGGAACGTCTAAAATATAATTGTCTTCTGTTGCTGTTCTTTTTTTAATCACACTTGCATTTATTTGGTTTTTAAAATTACAATATCTTAAAAATATGGAGCCAGATCAGTCCGTTGTTTACGTTTTACAGAAATGAAACTTAAAGCCGCTTGGCTCATTTGCATAAACTGCGTAGTTCCGTTTCTCGGACTAAAGGACACGACTCAGAGGAATGTGAGTGTTTTTTCTGTGGCAGAGGGATGTTGTCCTGATTGTGAGTCTGTTCTGTGCGTATATCGTGTTGGTTAAACTGGAGAAATTAAACTTTTCAGTGATCGTACCTGCGCAGCTCATACAAGTGCAGTTTGTGCGTGTGCAGGTTTAGCAGCTCTTTATTTAACACTTATTTCACTCATGTATGATCACTTTATTTATGTTGGTCGTTTACTTTATGTGTGGCTCCTGTTGTGCTGCCAAGACTGTACAGTGTTTGTCTCCTGGCCACCTGCGCACTCAGCTTTATGTTGCAGTAACAGTATCAGGATCATCTGAAAATTTAACAATTACAGAGATGAATAAACTTGAAGTACTGAAAATTAGTGCTGATATCTGTAACACACCTTTCACTGGTGATAATTATTGTGAGAAATAATTAACGAGATCAGTGTCTACACGTAGATGATTATCATTAATCATTATTAATAATGTTTGTATGTAAAAGGCAAACTGAGCAAATTTGTTGTTTGGCATCAAAGCGTCTCAAAATTGACGCCCTTCGTATGACTCAGGCCCATGAAGCAGCTCTCAGCTTCAAAAAGGTTGGTGACCCCTGATTTAGATCATCGTACGTTTGACCAAAAACATCATATTAACATGCAGGTCCCTTTGCTCCTCACACACGTCACTCCCCCTTCAGAGCCTGTGCAAAGCTGTGCCTGAATCCATATTTACATCTACACTTTATCATACAAAGAATGTTGAAATTGATGGATGCAAAGGACAACAACAATTTCCTGTGCAAACCGATACTTTGTCAAGCTGCGAAAATCACATTTCAAAAGAGAAATAAACGCAGGAAGTGAAGGAGACGGGTTTTCTGGGCCTCTCCGCCTGGCGCTGTGAAGAACAGTGAGTGTGCTTAGTATTCTTGGCGTGTCCAAATCTATGAGTGCTGGCAAAATGAAATTTAATGATGACAGTGTTGGATCAGCAGAACCCCACTGGAGGCTCTATATTTCTGGCTGATATGATAAACGCGGATGAGATTCACTAATCTAGTCTCCCAGAAAGGGAAATGAGAGATCACTATCTGTTCTTTCACTCTGCGGCTCAAACAGTCTGACTTTAAAGGAAGACATGAAAGTGCACTACCAATCGGCTTTAAGTCCACTGTTTTATTTGGATTTTTCAGTGTGTGTGTCTTTCCCTTGTTATACGGGGGAAGATAAAAGAGAAATGTGTAACAAATTGTAAATAAAACACAAGTTAATTAAAATTTCTGTTCACAATTGATCCGCTGCAGACTTTTAACTAAAGCCTCTCTGATGAATTAAATCACAGCATTTCTTTTTTTAATTAAAAGTGCACTATAACTTTTCTAGAGGAGTGTCTGCCACCCTCATGTCACCACAGAGAGGGTATTGGTTTACTTAAGATTATATAGCATTAAATATTTCTATCTCTATGTTGGAAAGCGATGCCAGGTTAAGTTACAGATCAGAGCAGTGGAAAGAAATATTCAATTTTGTTATTTAAGGAAAATACAGATACCAGAGCAAAGAAAAGTATCATCTGAAAAAACATCTACTTAAAGTATTAAAGTACCTGTTTAAAGATTTACTTCTAGAGCAAAAAGTAAAGTATTTTGTGCAGATTTTGAGGTCATATAAATCTTCAAATGTAGTAATTTTGCTAAAGTTTTGTGGTGAGTTTTGGTCAGTAGAAACAATTGCATCAACTGTTTTATGTTTAGCTCTTTATTTTTGTTTGCTCATGTGAAACACAGCGCTTAAGTCCAAAGTAAATTGAACAAAGAATAGGTTAATTGTTTAAACTTTGATCACAGCCTCCCATCGAAACCAACAACTTGAAAATCCGCTCCAACTCCTTTCTGTTTTACACGTCAAACTTCTGAATGTTGTTATTGCTCAAATTGAGATGAAAGTTAAGTGGAAGCCCTGACATCTGAAGTAAACTTTGCATTGTGTGGCTTTTTGGGTACAGGTGCTACGTTTGATGTGGCCATGCGCTTCCTGTCCGAGTGTCCCTGGAAGAGGCTCCAGGAGCTCAGGGCTTTGATCCCCAACGTCCCATTTCAGATGCTGCTGAGAGGAGCCAACGCTGTGGGCTACACCAACTACCCTGATAACGCTGTTTTCAAGTGAGTCCACACATACTAGTACACACACACTTTATGTAGTACTTTAAACGGCCCATATTGCACTATTTTCCCATCTGGTATAATTGTGTGTTCTCTTCAAAAAGCTCCATAAAATTTAACACAAACTTCACGCAATAATTTGGATGATTTCAGCCCTAGAATTCCCAGTGTCACCTTCAAAATGATACTTCATGACATCACAATGTGGAACAGAGCATTTTGAGCTTTAAAATGTTACTCAAACATGTATGAAGGAAACAAAACACAACTCTGATCATATTTTTGATAGGTTAACCACATTCTAACATGACTGAAGCCTCACAAGAGTCCATTTTGCATAATATAGGACCTGTAATTAGTTAATCTATCCATCTATCTAACTATCTAATCTATCCATCAGCTACTTTTTTACTTCAGATTGGCAATTCCATGGCTGAAATCATCCATATGATTCTAGTAAAGGCGTTTAAAGTAAAGGAGTTACAGTTACAGAGGGACAGTTTCAGATGATGTCACAAAAATACACTTTTTTGTTGTACTACGTCAGTTCAAGGGTCTAGTCAAATAATAGAAATGATCACCCTGAATATTTGTGAATCTATCCTTACCGTCATGGCAAAGTACAATGTGATCAATAGGAAAAACTGGCTCTTGTCCTCATCATCGTATTGGAGAATCTGAAAACTGGTGTCGATGTCTGATACCAGAATTGGATTGCTGTCAACTAACGACTTTTTAAAATCATTTATCACAACCACACAATAGTCTATAATTTAGTCTATAATATATACAATTTAACACAAACTTCACACAATAATTTGGATGATTTCAGCCCTAGAATTCCCAATGTCACCTTCAAAATGACACTTGATGACATCACAATGTAGAACAGACCATTTTGAGCTTTGGACATTAGACAGCATCATAATAAAATGTTACTCAAACATGTGTGAAGGAAACAAAACACAACTCTGATCATATTTCTGATAATTTAACGACATTCTAACATGACTGAAGGCTCACAGGAGTCCATTTTGCATAATATAGGACCTGTAATTAGTTAATCTATCCATCTTGTTTTAACAATAAACTATATTAAGTGAAACATGCAAAATGTAAAATGCTTTTGGTCCCTTAACAAACATGCCTGGAGCTGTATTCAGCTTCTAATAACAATACATAATGCAAATGTTCACTTTAACAGTCCATTCAGAAATATTTTAAAACCATAAAGTCTGAAAAGAGATGGTTCCTTTGTCCAGGTGTGATTCAATATAGTTTGTTTCTCTACATAAGTCTAAAAAATAAACAAAATATACAAAACTGATATTGAAATATGAAATACTGAAAGCAAGATTTTCTATTCTGACGCTATAATTAAAACTAACGACTATATTTCTTTTGTCTGGTGGCCTTGACCGACTTCTACAGTTTGTTTCATTCTTTTCCCTACTTACTGTACTTGTGCTATAGTTATTATTTATATTTATTTGCACTGATACTTATCTTACTGTATTATTTAGTGAACGCAGATGAACCAACCCAAAGCAATCATTTAAAATCATATTTATAATACCACAAGCCTGGACAAACAATACCAAGAATGTAAATTAATACGTAAATTCGTACTCAGGGGAAATTCTAGTAACTATTTCCATGCCAATAGGAAAAGCCATAGCAATAATACAGCTATTGGTGCCATTAATCTTTTGTTTTGGCTGTAAATCCAAACACTGTGGCCAATCTCTTTTATAGGCAACATAATCCCAGTTTGTATAGAAGCTTTAAATAGCTGACATAATGACATATTTGTGTATGCGCGGCGTATGCAGAATAATACAAGGCCCTTAATGTATAGATTGAGTGATTCAGACCTTGGCCCGCATACATCATGGACAAAATGAATTAAAAAAAATACAAACTGGAAATACTGTAATTTTCTATGTACATCAGCTGCTGCTCGGAGCTCAAAGGCTTTCTCCATAGCCGGGGCTTTGTAGGACCAGATGCTACTCCTACATCATTGTCTGTGTTTCTTTTTCAACCGTTTCCTGTGAAAGTAGCGCAGATGACCGTTACTTCTGCACCCGTGTTGTTTGTAATAAATATGTCGGTGATAATAAATGAAAGCCATACATAAACTCTGACACATCTGCAAATATAAACAGCGTAATCTCTTAGAACGTCCGTGATCAAATAGAACTGCATTATTTAGGTGGTACACATTTATTTTTGGCTCTCCAACAAAGGGGTTCTTGATAAATAAGTGAACAGATAATAAATAAATAAAGAAAGCAAGATTTGATATTCTGATGCTGTTATTAAATACAAAAACAGATACAAAAATGTTAAAATTAAAACAAATAAATGATAAAAAATTAAGTAATCAGAGTCAAAGATACCAACTTGTATTCTAGGATTTCTGGCTTAAATATTTAGAAGGTAGATGCATTCACTCCAGAACTAAAAAGACGATTTCTCTTGATAGTGGACCAAAAAATGCGTAATAATTTGAACTACAGCTCCCATAATGCATTGCTGTAGTGCCAATTGGACTCCTTCCCTGTTGCCGTGGCAGCAGTGGCAAAAAACAAACAGCAGGACCGTAGACTGTATAAAAGAAGAGGACCGAGCGAGTGCGACCTCACCCATAGTATTTTAATCTGGAGTCAGGCTCTATGTTGTGAATATGACTTTTTTTGACGGAAAAAATACCGAAAAAGTGAGTTGATAAGAACATTTTAAGACCAAAATCACAAGGCTCACAGCAGCAGGTACAGAGAGAGGAGCCACAAACTCATTCCAACCAAGAAACTGACACTAAACCCATGAGCAAAGGCAACAGTAGAAGAGGAGAGACGACTTTTACCATCGTACTGCATTGTGTCCCTCGTACAGTACTTAATATCTACTCAGAGGTTGATGGTTTGTTGCCCAAGTGTCATTGCTAAAGTAAAAAGTTCTGACAGTGTAGGATTTAGAAGCCTGTAATAGCTTTATTAACCAGCATATTATTTTCTCAACCCCATGAGGACCTCTGTCTTGCGTTATATACAATAATATAGCGCCCTAGAATATTATGATTATAACACATTATTATAATTATCATAATCAGTTGTGTGTGGGATTTCTTCAGTTATAAAAAAGGTTCAAATTTCATAGTAAGTCAGCATATCACCACAGTGTGCTTTAGCCTTTATTTAGTACTTATTCATGTTCATTGTTTTATTTCCACATTGTTTAATTCACATGACAGTCACATAGCAGACTGCGGTGGAGGAGAAGTGTGTAAAGTGATGGAAAAAAAAAAAAAAAGCATGACAAAAGAAAGCAAAACATTAAAATGGCAATGTGAATGTTTGTTTTTTCATGTCTAAAGTGTGATTTATTGCCTGTTAGAATAGGGTGTGGAGGGGTTCATATGAAAAGAAATTTGTTTTTTGAAAGTCGATTAAAAAATAGCAGATTTTTTTTATCCACAATTTCCTTATTGTGTTCTCCTTTAACCCAGTTTGGTCTTGGTATAAGGTTTTATTTTGCTTAACTATTGAAAAATTTTAATATTGCTATGTTATAGTTCACGATACAACATATACTTATCAAAAATCCCTTATAAAATGCATCAGACTCCATTCAAGTTTATTCTATGTAAGGCTTGGTGGTCATATATAATACTTTATATAATATGAGGCCCCTGACAAACGCTCATTTTATAACTTTGGCCTCTGCTCCAATTGAGTTTGAGATGAAACTACTGGCAGTACTAAACTCTGCGTACTACATGTACATTTACTACTTACAAAAGCTCCAGTGCCATTGCTTTTCATGAGCTTTGCACCGTCCCTGCTTTATTTTTAGCCATTCACACACCGCACAATACACACAATATTCTTTCAAAAAAATCTATTTAAACAAGGTTACATTTGTCAAACCAAAACTACGCCGATAATACAAGCGACTCTACTTTTCCAGCCTAATGAAGCTCAAATGACTTCCTAAACCGCTGTTATTGAAAAGCTCATTTCTCCGCTCTGGCCGTGTAGCATCACTGTTCCTTAATGTACTGCGATGTGAGCGGGCACATTAGCCCGGCCACAGACCGCACGACCCGGGCTCACTTAATCAGGTCAGCTCGGCCCATGGTCATCTCAGGTTCCCCGGTTCCTATCTCCTCTCCGCCCGGTGACTTTTAGCCCAAGCGCCGGAGATGCTTCATTGACACAAATGAGCGGCGCTAATGTGTTTTAGAGCTACTGATACTGCGCCGCCTCCACGGTCACTCTTACTCAGACGGATGGATTAGTGCTACTTTTGTAATTAATGTGAGCTGTTTGTAAGTGTAAGGGCGACTATTGCCACTTTGCAGCTGATGTCATTACTTCCCTGCAGTTGTGAAGCTAACTGGAAGCACTGCTCTGTCTGAAGCTCTACTCCTCAAGACTTATAGTGTGTTGCGGCTTTACATGGGAATGCTATAAACACACATAGGCCATCACATCTCTTATAATACATGAAATATATTGGACAAGAATGCGTTATGACTTTGAGCGTAGTCATAATCTTGAGACTTTAATTTGAACTTTATTTTAACAATCTGAGCATAAAGAATTGACTTGAGCTGCAACAGTTGAGCTGATTTTTGCAGTTAAATAAGCCTCTCACGCGTAAAATTACAGTCCAACCTTTTTCAATTAGACGCTCTCACCTTTTGTTTAAAATCAAACATCTAAACAGGACTAAGAACGCTTGTTGTTGACCTATTTTTAAATGATCAACTTTTTCTCAGCTCAGAATCCTTCAGTTGTCTTTAAATTGGTTAGACCAGTCACATGGACCACACTCCTGCGCATGGTCGATGGGCTGGATAACCATGTAGCTGCTAAAGGCTAATCTAGAGACATGCACTGATGAGCTCGGGCTATTGTCTTGAAATGGAGCCCATGTTTACACCCCGGGGCTTCGTTATATCCTAACAAAACACGTTACTGCACCAGCCGATAGATGTGGCAGGTACTTTGACTAGGGAGGGCTTTATTACCCACCCAACTGCAGCATTTTCATTACTATTATCCATTAGAATGTCTCCTTTTGAAATAATGACACCCAGTCCACAAAACAGTTTTATTAATCCAGTTTGAAGTGTTCTGTTTGTTAAAAAGTAAAAAAAAGTTTAGCGCTTTTCATTCATGTGCCCTGCTGCAGTCGTAGATCTCACACTATTCTCCTTGTGTCTCAGTTTTGCGCTTTTTCTCTCGCATTTAAAAATCATTTAAGACCGAAACATCCTGCTGTGTGTCGTGGCTTTACATGGAAACGCTATAAACGCACATGAGCCATCACATCTCTTATAATACGTGAATTATATTGGACAAGAATGAGCGTCGTCATAATGTTTTGCTTGATCTTTGCACATCTCCACTCATCATCGCAGCCCCATTTTTACATCCATTTTCCCTCCGTTCTTTTACTCCTCCTCCCTCGTCGCGGTGTCTCCCGTCCCATCCGAGTGTCCCGCAGGGAGGGAGTGCCACTGGAAATTTGCACACGATTGTGATTAATGGCTTTGATCTGTTTTCGCCCGGCCCACTGCTCATCCTCCCCTCCCTCTCTCCTTCTCCCTTCTATCTCCTCCCTCCATCTCCCGCTCACCCTCGACATATTTGGCGGTGCAGCGGCCCGCGGCAAAGTGGCTCCAGCATCTTCATTAACAGAATCAAATCAGGGCCTAATTTCATTTTGTATAATTGATTTAAACGGGATTTCGCAGGTCACAGTACAGTAGCCTGGATATATCAAGCTTACCTCAGTGTCCCGGGGGATGTGAGAGCTGGTGTCGCTGCTAAGTGGCTGCGTTTGACAGAAAAACATTAACAAAATCGAGCTTGGGGTTTAAAGGTGCGCTATGCCTCTTTACTGCTGGAGGTCCGCCTACGTTTATGTCTCCACTATGATATAATTGCTTTGCTTGGAATGTTTCACAGTGTGGTGTTAAGCTTTACTGTCTCCATGGGAACGAGTAGATCAAGATCACTGGTCAGATCTGTGTAGAGCGGGGATGGGCAATAATTTTATTGGAAATATTGTGGAGGGCTGGGCCAAAATGCTTAACTCAATCCTGCATAATATTAATTGTATTTCTTTATTTAAAAAAAACAAACTGTAAATAGCGTTGTTTTGTTCACTGGTAAGACTGGTAATGTTATGTTATGACTAAGCGATGAAAAAGTGAGTTCCCTTTCAAAAATTTAATTTAAAACAAACTCCTCTAAAATGAATGCAGCTTTAGTCCATGCATGAAGTAAAATTATAAAGTATGTTTATTTTGTAATTCCAAATTAGCTTAAACATGCTGATCAGAGCAGTAGTAGTAGTAGTAGTAGTAGTAGATATAGTAATAGTAGTAGTAGTTGTAGTGGTTGTAGTAGTAGTAGTAGTAGATGTAGTAATAGTAGTAGCAGTAGTTGTAGTTGTAGTAGTAGTTGTTGTAGTAGTTGTAGTAGTAGTAGTAGATGATGTAGTAATAGTAGTAGTAGTATTAGTTGTAATAGTTGTAGTAGTTGTAGTTGTAGTAGTAGTAATTGTAGAAATAGTAGTAGTAGTTGTAGTTGTTGCTGTAGTAGTTGTAGTAGTAGTCGTCGTAGTTGTTGTTGTAGTAGTCGTAGTCGTAGTAGTAGATGTAGTAATAGTAGTAGTAGTTGTAGTTGTTGTAGTAGTTGTTGTAGTTGTAGTAGTAGTAGCTGTAGAAATAGTAGTTGTAGTTGTTGCTGTAGTAGTTGGAATAGTTGCAGGTCTGGTGTAGTGGATTTGATTCGAGTAATAAAAACACCCATAATTGAAAGAAATGTAGATGGATAAGTTTAATGCCATACTGTGAAACATTTCAGGCAAAGTGATGCCATCTCCATGGAGCCAAGTAGGTGGCGCTCTCTCTACCTTAAAAGTTACACAACGCACCATTAAGTGAGAATATGACTACACCAAACATTGCAATACTAAAACTTATGTAGTAAACTGCTGAATATGCTCCAGTCAACCACTATAAACTTTTCTAAGGTCTTATATTACGCAAAATTGCCTCTTATTAGCTTTCAGGCTTTTCTGTTTGAGAGAAGAACTCAGCCTAAATATTGCATGGTTGTGTTAAAAAATGATGTGTGTGAATGAAACAAAACACAACTCCAGGTGTGTTTCTGAAGAGGAAACAACATGATAACATAGATCAGAAAATAGTGTAATATCCCTTTAATTAAATAATCACAATTCTGGTTTTATCTTGATTTAATCCTAAAGTTTCAAACAAATCACAATGATAAATGATTCCGCCAATTGTAACGATATTTTCTTTGGAGTGTAAAATTGTTGCTTAAATTACTTTATTCAAATGCTCAACTCAATTATTCCAGAAGTAAATTTGCTTTCCATTTGTTCAAAAAGCTTTTCATAAAACTATAACTTATCCACAACCAATAATTAGTTTGTTTTGTGTAGGAAAATAATAATTGAATATTTTCTGAATTTCTAGCTGGATGCAATTCAAAAACTGATCCCTTTGTCCTTTAATAATTCATAGAGAAACATTTGACACACGTTTGCATTTTGCATAATTCGGCCGTTTTGTATGCTAACTGAATACCGCGCCGTCATGTAGCCGCTAATCCTCCGGTGGCTCTACATTAGCCTTATCTGTTTACTCTACAAAACAAAGGGCTTTCTGTGTATGTGAAGAATGTGTTTTAGCTAACACGCGGCGCACTCATAGCCCTAGTTTATGAAAAAGGTGATTAAGACGTCAGAACCGAGGTAATAATAGACGGGATTTAGCTCCGGCGACCGCGAGTGTCGTTTGTTCTCCTGGAGGCTGTGTAAGCTGCCTGACTTTTTTATGGAAATGGTCTGAATATTGTATTTACACAGGTGTAGAGATATTTATGACTTGTGATATGAAGGTGGATATAAACGGCTTATCCTGACCCAAATGTGCAATATTACGCTGAGAGTACAGAGAGAGAAACTCATTATGTAGATGAGTGCCTATGTGATAATGTGCCCGTGTGCGATGTTGAACGCCGCAAACTGACGTACGTCTTATGCTCGTGTCTGGCAGGTTTTGCGAAGTGGCCAAGGAGAATGGCATGGACATTTTCCGGGTGTTTGACTCCCTGAACTACGTGCCCAACATGTTGCTGGGTATGGAGGCCGCCGGGGCAGCAGGGGGCGTCATCGAGGCCGCCATCTCCTACACCGGCGACGTGTCCGACCCCATGAGGCAGAAGTACTCCCTGGACTACTATCTGAAACTGGCCGACGAGCTGGTCAAGGCCGGGACGCACATCCTCTGCATTAAGGTGGGTGGATTGTGAGATTTTTTGTTTTTATAAAATACCTGGAATGTTCTGTAGTTTGGCTTTAAACACATCTGTCTCCATGGAAACAAGCAGGCGATGCTTCCAAGTTTCGTTAAAGTGAAGAAACCACGCAGATCATGGAGTTTTTCATTATAAAAAACATGTCAGATGGATAAGTTTAATGCTGTACCATGGAACAGCAGATACAAAAAGATAAAATAAGAATGAATGCTGCCCTCTAATGGAAGCAGTGTGAAGTGCAGCATGTTTGAAATGCAAATTTGCAGCACGGCTATTTGAGCTTTACGAATCATGTCAATCTGACCAAAATAAATAATAGTTGTATATTCCTAAACATTCTAATAATCCAGTTCTGCGTTTACTTGCTGAAAGTATCTTGTAATACATTTCGAAGAACAGTATATTTCTACAGAGAAATACTGCGATAAACGATATTAACAGTATTGAACTAATGCTACTGACAAAGCAAGACTTTACTGAGCTGTAGGCACTGCTCTAAGGTGATCAGACGTCCCGATTTCTGCAGATTTATTCAAAACCAGAGATTTGTCCCAGTTTTATACAAAGTGGGTGCCCCTATTTTTGACCAGTCTGATCCCTGCCAACAGTAAAGAGATGTGTTCAGGTAAAATGCAGAAAAGCTGCTTAAAAATGGCCAAAACACAAAAAAGTGACAATATTGACTCACATGTTAGTCATGAATGGGCCGAGTGCAGAACGATTTTCCTTAATTTCGCGCTCTATTCACAATTTTATTATTACCGACCATCACGAACTGAGCGTGTCCCTGTTTTTTATTTTAAATTTTTGGTCGCCTTACACTGCTGTCTGAAACTTTGGCTCCTGAAAATGTTTAAATCTATTTTGTTTAGTTTTTCTCCAGCTTTCAAACTTCTTTTAAAAGGTTATAGGCTGTTGTGCTTTATAAATAAACTTGCCTTTCCTGTGGATGTGTTGCGTCTCCACGGTAACCGGCGAACATTCCGCTCATTGCCTCGCACGTCGAACACCCCCAGCGTAGTGTCACCGCAAAGTATCGATAATTATCAGTCAATGCCTCGATTCCTGAACACAAAGCAAATATGTTTTCCGTAACCTCCCTCACCTCGTCTGTCAGCGTTTCCTCACCTGACAAATCGGCATTATTCATTAGCTCGCGCATTATAACATCATTAATTAAGCCATTTCGTGCTGATACACACCGACAATAGCTTTGATTTGCATTTTGATTCCGCAGCACCCCCTCGCGTGTTTTAATCGTTGATACGCTCCCACCTTTCGGAATAACTTCTCTAAGCTTCTTATCTAAATGAATTGACAGATAGCAGTGAATGAACTTCCGTATCGGAGCGTGACCGAGTATTTCCCGACGCCGAACTCGCTAACTCGCCGATCACGTGAAAGCTCCCTCGCGGCTAATGAGGTTAGCTTTGAACACGGCACGGCGACTTCACGCGGGGCCGGATCGCTAAAAAGACGCGAGCGACGCCGATCTGCGCGAGCACTCCCTAATTTCTGCTAATATCAATTAATCTCCGGCTCAGGAGCGAGACGCGGCGAGGCAACCGGCAGCCGTTGTTTTGTTATGCTAATGAAGATGTTATCAATCTTAAGTAAATTGTTTCTCACTGTTGAGCTATAAAATTATTAACAAGTGGAATTATTGTTATTGAAGCTACGGAGATGAGTCAAATCTTTCCCGGCCTGTTTTTGGATTCATTGATGGCCAATTTAGGGTACGAAATGGTGCCGTTGCCCTTTGAAAATGATAATAGTAGTTTAGTAAATGTAGTCTTTTTGTTTTAGTGCGCTAGTGTCTGTTAACAGCCTCTTTCTAGGTCTTGTTTTGTTTTCCGGTTGGATGGATCCACAGAATTACCGGTACTTTTGTGGTTGATGCCAGTTTTCTGCCTCGGGCCTGTGCTGTGTATCTGTGCACTAATGAGGGTGAAGGCAGGTGCTCCCAAATTAATCTTGTTTAACGAAGTTTACCGGTCTATTTCCAAAAATGAAAATGTGATTCGCTCAGCCAGGAAGCAGACAATACCAAACACATATTGTGATTGAAGATAAAGCCTAGAGTTTAATTTGTAGTGCTTGTACTGGAATACTAGTCGCTTAGTCTTTTGAAATGCGGAGACACAAAAATGTTCACTTTGTATTCACCGTGTAATAAGTATTTTCTGCGGATAATTGATGTTTGTGAGACGCTGGATCTCAGACAGAAAATATCGCAGTTCTTACATAGGAATTATTCACATTTCTAAACAAGTGCTATAATAGGCAGTGCTGTGTGTAGAGTAAATGGGACTATACAGAACATACAGTACACACCAGGAAGAGCCTAGTCAGCTGAATAATAAACTTACATATGAAAGGCTCTTGTTCATTAATAATAATACGTCTGATTTATTCTGCACTGTACATTGTGTACACATCTCAGTGCAAAGTACAAATAACTTTGTTTTAGTTTTTGTATATCTATTAATCAGGTTATATTAAGTAAATAATTGTACCGTCAACATGGTTTTAGTGGCTGGAAAA
>JACN01142437.1:0-20317 GCA_000787155.1 Scartelaos histophorus | reverse complement strand
ATTGAATTAGCTGCAGGTCCGCGCGCCCACAATAACGCCTAATCTCATCAGGGGGCGCCGTAGTCACCCCGGCTCTTTCTTTAAAGCACTTTCGCCTGGACACTCAATCCGTCGCACTGTGGCAGGTCCATCCCACCTGTCAAATCTGTCTTCTGGCACTGCACAATATCACCTCCTCCTCCCCTCACCAGAGACAGGGTCCCTGTTCTGCCATGAAGTTTCCCCACTGCCAAAATGTTACCCCGCCAAGCAAACAGTTTCAAAAATGGTTTTTACTAGGGTTGTCAGAAGTATTGAAAATCAGATACTAAACAGTACTAAAACTAGTATTGAAATACTCGTTTGAGCAGGTATCTAAAAAAGTTACATTCAAAGAAAAGAAATGAAAGGTTCCTGAATGTCTTTAGAATTATCCTGAGCTGTATCAGAACAAGTATCAGAGCACATAGACTAGTACACACCCAGCGACACTATGAACCTACCTGGACCACTGAGGGATTATATGTGATCTATATACAGTCCCACTCCCCACCAGCATAAGGCCACATAGGAATAGAAAAGAAAGTACTACCATTTAATGTTGAAAATCCTATTCTTGCGTTTTTGTTTGTTTGTTTTTTCTTTTATCACAGTGATATTGCAATCAGGATTGACTATATTCCTTAGTATTTAAATCAAATTTGAAATGTTATTATCGTGAGAACACTAGTTTCTTCACATGCCTATAAGAGACATAAATGTGCACACTCAGAGCCTCCAGAATTCCCTCACTGAGCTGCAGAGACTGCACTAGCACTGAAACAATGGATTTAGGGGTTGACCATTCAGGTCAGAGAAAGGACTTTTAGGTTTAAACACGCTAGATCACAGCACTGAAACTGGCAACGCAAATGAGAGACTTATGTGAGGCTCATTTGATTTTTAATTGGATATTCCTTTTGGGAATCAAAACAACTAATTATAACATAACAACCACCTTTATTTGTTTTGAAAAGCCCTATTTGCCAGTATGCCTATTTTAGCATATATTTGCTCACTATGACAACGCACAGTTTTGTGTCATGTGTTAGAATATTTATGGAGAATTGTGGAAGCGTAACTCACATAGACTTGTGGATGGAGCATTGCACAGAATGTTACAGCTATCCAAAAGAAGGGATCAAATTGGGCCCAGTAGAGATTGCTAAAGTACTCATGTTTATGATGAGGGAACATTATAGAATGGTTGAAAGATTAATGCTAACTGATTAACAGAGACATGCAGTTTAATGGCCACTTGATGTAATGAACTTTCAAGTCAAAACAAAAATGCAAATGTCAAGTAAATGTGTTTTCCCTCCTCATCAGGCATTTCAAACCAATCATGATCTCCGGTCTTGGTTAGACTTTTTTCAGAGAATGATTGTGGTCATTGGGGGCACTCTCCTCCAAACGGTTTGAATTGGGGGACACATTTTAGCAGAGGGGACTTTCTGTCGTAACAGCGCTCCTGCAGCCTGGGGAGTGGCTTAGCAGTGCCGGATAACGCCGAGGTTTTATTGTCAAACAAGAGATCAATTGGACAACAACAAAAAGACCTGAGTTTTTTTGCATAATCCCAATTTGCAAGAGAATAGCGAGGAGGAGCAGCTAAGAGGGTGCGGGTGGGCAGGTGTCATCAGCGCACCCCGAGGTGACAAATGAGACACACACAGTTTCATTAGGCTCTTTAATTTGGAGGGGGGTGGTACGGGTGTGAGGAGGGGGGTAAGGTGTACAAGAGATTGGACAACATTGGAACCCAGGATAAGGATAGGAGCAGTCTGGTCACATAACGGCATTTAAGGAGAGCAGAGATAGTGAAGCTCCTCGTGTCAGGGGAGGTTAAGGGGAGAGGTGCTTTTAGATGGGAAAACTGATAGGCATTTTTAGATGAAAATATGATGCTAATTAATCAAGCAAGGCATCAAATGTATATGTTTATAAGTGTAGGACTCAACACTCAAATTGCAAACTGAAAATGAGTACCAAAAAGTTAGTTTGCACAGTTTTACGTCATTGCATTTAAATAGGAGTTTGTTTACTTCTATCGGGTATGCTGCTAAACATATTAGATCAAAATGTGCTATATTTGCTAAAAGCAATGTATTAAAATGAATTTCACTTTTTGTTTCTGATGGCCTCATTCCATTTGCTCTCCACGTTAAGTGACTCTGGCTAAAGAAACTACTGCACATTGATTCAGGTTTGTCAAGTAGTGCACAGTTATGTATGAAGTTTTTGTATATTATATATTATTGTATGGAATTTTCATATGGGAGCATGGGTGACGTAGGGTTGTGGGCGGAGCCTTGTACTGAATCTTGCAGCTAACAGTGAGAAAGGTTTGAATAGGACTCAGGAGAGATCACTAGATTACTCAAATGTGCATGAATGCCATTTAAAACCTCTTCAAGTTATTTTTTAATGAGGGAACACTTTCCATATGTGTATAAATTGCTAATAAGGGACAAAAGTCTGAATTACAAAATTGTACTAATAAAAATAAACAATACTTTATTTGGTTAAATCATTGTTTTATCTATCAGAAAAATACCTTCCTTGTTTGTAAATGGTCTCTGCATTTTAGCTGAAATGTTTCATGTTAAATAATATTAAAGATGAGTAATGAAATTGAAAGAGGGATTACTCTCCAAAGTGAGGTCCGGTTCACCATGTTGTCTGTTGCCGTGGTGATGAGGAGTGGTTGATGATGTTAGGCAGATGTTCCTCCCAACTGGATGAGGAACTCCTGCCACTTTCAACAGTGTCAGAGGACATGTTCTACAGACAAAACCACTGGACGATCTCATAATAAACACACCAGTGTCATTCAAAGCTCACTAAAGCTTGTTTGAGGTGTGTGTTGACAGGAAACATTTAATGTTGAATATTGTGGCCGTGGCTTCCTCAAAGTGATGTAAGCAATGTGGATAATAGATGCAGCTTCACTGAACCCCAGAGCAGCTCTCTCACACTGAGCGCTTGTGTAGCTGTGATGCACTGGTGTGTCTGAACATCTGATATACAGAGAGTGTTTGGGATCATTTCTCTTGTGAGGACAGACATCATGATATAATTCCTAATTCCTTTATTATCAAAAACATAAATTAATCTTTGGATTTATGTAGTGCCAGGAACAGACTTGCTCATTTTAACAAGATCAGGCTTTGGCAAAATAATGCGGCCACAAACAGTCTATAGGTCAGAGATGGATTAAAATATGTTCATGTTAGGGTTAAGGTCATAGTTTAGTAGTAGGGTTTACGTCAAGGTTAGGCATGTAGTGACTGGTTAAGGTGAGCATCAGTTTCTAAAATGTATGAATGAATGTCCCCAAGAATCATGGAAACACATATGTTTGTGGGCGACACAGAGGAGCTGTGCTCTGAGCTCAGACCCACAGGCTGTTCTTTGTCCCACACAAACCCAGTATCTGCTCAGTATCTGATGAACCAAGGGCCTGAGGACCCACAGCCTGGACCTTTAGATGTGTGTGTCATACACAGACACAGTCAGGTCCTTATCACACATCAGGGGCCGGGCCCCTGGGGTCTCACTTTGTGCTCACACAATGGACCTCATAGACCTTTTATACCAGTGTCTGAGACATGGCCCTGTCCTGAACATCAGTGTGGACGGTCCTCTCCCTCCTCTGACCTCCTGTCCATCCACTGTCCCTCTGTTCTTCTGTCCCTCCCCTGCCCCCCGCTCAGACGAGTCTTATCAGACACACTGTTAGACTTAAATACATTCTAAACTATGTCTGCTGCATGTCTCTGATTCCATAAGCAGAAGTACAGGAACATGTCAGTGACTAACCTCAGGAGAAGCAGAGGAGAACAGGTGAACAGCAGTAGAGGAAAACAAGGGCAGAGGAGAACAGCAGAAGAGGAAAAGAGAAGCAGAGGAGAAGAGCTGAGGGGCAGTGGCTCTGCTCTAAGCTTTTAAGAGGAGAACTGAGACCAAAACACTATTTCCAAAAACACAGGCCACATTTGTACCTCTTTATATTCTGAACAAGAAACCTCACAGGTCATACACACGGGATAAATACACAACACAGTTACAGCGGTACACGGAAATATCACATTGTCAAAAGCACAGGGTTTGGTGCATGCCACTGTCCTTTACTACTGGTCGCTCTTTGATGCCTCTGATTGGAGGATTCTTCATAAACCTCTCCTCTGATTGGTCACTCATTGAGCTTCTCCTTCAGGGCTGCCCTCACTTTCTTCAGGTAGTCTTCATCTGGGTAACCATTCCTGTAAGAACAGTAGCATTCAGTGTGTCTTAGTATATTCATGAAGTACCAAGTACTAGAGTACTGAAGTACACCATGAAACCCTCATTCATCCAGTAGAAGGTTTTAGAAGAAGTTGCCTGAACTTTTTTTTAATTTATTTATTTTTTTTAATTTGAACTGTCTCCAGAGTGAGGCTGTAACGCCTCCTCAGGGCAAGGCTAATTCAGTTCAGGACTGTAGGCATTCTCAGGCCAGTACCTGAAAATGTCTTCTGGATTAAAACATCTTGAGATACAGGTGACTACCTCTCTGAAACTTATGCATATATATATATATATATCCATCCATCCATCCATCTATCTTCTCCCGCTGGGTCACAGGGGCAGCACTGCCCATTACTCTGTGCACCAGACCCAGACCCTATGAACCTCTCTGCAGGTGGTGAGCCCACAGGAGGGAGGGACTCCCTGCCGGTCCCTGATTGTAAACTGTGCATAAGGTGTTGCATGTTTTTTTTGGTTGTTGGGGGGAAACCGGAGTACCTGGAGGAAACCCTGCACACTGCACAGGGCAGGGCACAAATCTCTGCCTGTATGACTCACATGATAGCGCCTCCCTCTGTCTGGGTCTTGAGGGGCACAGAGTCAGGACACACCACATCCTCTCCGTGGATATTTGTGGACACAGTGAAGAGCAGCTGGTGCTGGAAGGCCTTCTCCAGGAGGGACAGGACCTTGCGGCCATCACGGCTGTCGGGCAGGTAGGCACAGAGGCGCATGCTGGGGTAAGGCTGCCCGGGATGGGGGTGACCCGCCTGTAACACCAGCACATGGGCAGTCAGCACGCAGGGACAGAACATTTCATGTTTTGTGTGATTGTAATTCAGTGTCTGATGTGTTAAAAGCTCATTTGTGTACATGTTGTACATTTAAAAAGTCATTTAGAGCCACAAAATGTTATCAAACTCCCGATTGCACTGACCACACAGGGACGACAGAACATACTGAACCAGACAAGCAGCACATGACCCCAACAAGACAACAGAAACTCACTCATAAACTAATATGATCTGCTCATTTAAACAGGGAGTCATCTTATTGTGAAAAAAAGACATTTAGCCTGACCCAGGCTTTTGGAGGGTAGAACACACAGTCTGTAGTCCAGGTAGCCAGGCTATAAACCACACAGTGAGCAGGTTTCAGTCTGTGCTCTCTGGGGATGGTCCCTGTCACTCTTACCATCTGCACTCCCTCGGGGAAGGTGAAGTTGGCTTGTAGAGTGTTTTCATCGGGGTAGCCCGGCAGCCCTCTGTACAACAGCACCCATGTCATCTGACCTGGAGGCTGGGTGCTGGGGGTGGAGGGGCCCAAGTGAGCTAGTATACACACAAACACATGTGTGCATGAGTATGAGTACATGAATGTTAGCAGATAAATAGTGATATGAGCCCCACCTGCCTTCTCCAGCGAGGGGGGGCCCTGTCCGTTCAGGTAGCGGTTACAGTACAGTGTCTCACTGCTCTGGTTACTGCCCATTCTGAAACACACAGGTCCAAGAAGACAAATATTCAAGATTTAATCAGAACAGATGTATTAATAACTAACACTGTAATCTTAGCACAGAGGGTCAGTTTGATGAATTGGTTTGTTGCAGCAGCAGACTGAACAGAGAGAACTACAGTAACCATGATCCTCCATCCTCTAGGGCTGCCTCCTTGGAGAGGCATGGTCCCTCCAGTGTGGACCAGTGTCCACCTCTCCACGGAGGCATCCCGGAAGCCCAACAGCTCCTCCACTGTGACTGAGCTCCTCACCTTATCTCTAATTATCTCTAAGGGGGCACCCAGCCCCCTGCGGAGGAAACTCATTCAGTGCTTGTACCCACCATATCATATCATGTCCTTTCAGTGATTTCACTGTTCCTTACTATAGGTGAGGGTAGACCAGAGGTCCAAACCAGGACTAAACCAGGATCAAAGGTGAGAGTGTGAACGTAGATTGAGCGGTAAATGAAGAGTTTTGCCTTTGAACTCTTCTCCTCCTTCTTCACCACAACAGTTCACCACAGGGACCTCATCAGTGCAGACGCTGCACAGATCCACCTGTCAGTCCCACACTCCATCCTCTCCTCACTTGTGAACAAGACCCTGATAACCATGATCCTTTTTTTTTTTTTAACAAAATGATCAGCCTCTCCAACAACATTAACTAACATTGTTATTCCAGCTCTTGAATCTCGCTCAGTTTACAGGTTCTCAGTAATCTCAGTCCTGAGCTGCTTGGTTCCTGGATGGCCTGTACAGCTAATCCTTTGTGATAGGTTTTTACAGGATATAAAAGAGTCAGGTTATGAAAAGTACCTCAACAGTTCTCTCAGACACACACAGAAGCACACAGAGATAAACACAGAGACACACACGTCAGACCTGTTATTCTGCATTTGAGTGACTGCACCAGAGAATTTCAATGTTTTTAGTGGGGCCTGATAAAGCTCCGCTTGGTCAGAGTCCTGTGGATTTGGACCACAGGAATATACTGGGAATATAAGCAGAAGAAGTAGTGTTAGTAATGGTGGTACTAGTAGTAGTAGTAGTGTTAGCTATAGTTCCAGTACTGGTAAAAGTAGTAATTATAGTAGTAGTAGTAGTAGTCGTAGTAGTAGTAGTAGTAGTAGTAGTAGTAGTAGTAGTAGTAGTAGTAGTAGTAGTAGTAGTAGTAGTATAGTGTTATAGTGGTGGTTGCTGTAGCTTTTGATAATAGTAGCAGTAGCAGGAGAAGTACTGTAGTAGTAATAGTAGTAGTTGTTGTTGTTGTGTACAAGTTTACATGAGTTATTTGGTAGGTAGATGTGAAACTTGTTTGAGGTATTCTGAACTGGTTTGAGTTGGCAGTGAGAGTCAGAGTACACAGTACATTATATACTCACATAACCACAGGAGCACTTTCACTTAAAACATGATTACACTGGTCAAATAATAGAAATTAATCAACCTCAGAGATATTATTCAACATCTATTCACACCAAAAATATACATACAGTTTATACACTGCAGAAAGCTTGCCCTAAATTTAAAATATAAATCTATCAGAAAATGATAGAAAGTAGTGAAATGATCCATGCAGCATTTTACTTGACAAGTTCTCTTCAAATAAACTCCCTCTAGACTAGAATGAAGCAGCCTCAGAAATAGTACGTAGAGAATAAATCGGAAAACAAGATAAATAACTTGACATAAGTTTTAAAATCGTGGTCAGATCAGAGAAATTTGCAGCGTAAGTAGCATAAATATGTGATAAACTCTCAGTACAACGTATTATTAATGTTTTTATTTCAAGGTAAAATATCTCTCACCAGTCAAAAAACTAAATAGTCTTACACAAATTACTTACAGATTGACCTGCAGAAAATATTGAAATCAGGTTAACTATATTAGTCAATTTTTATTTTGACTGACCTTATTTTATTTCATCATAGCACATATTTACTATTATTAATGGTAATAAAACTATCAAACTCAGGAAAAAAATGTGGGCTTTTTCATAAAACTTAACATAAAACTTGATGACAAACCTTGAAAGTTCATTTCAGCCTTACCTGCCAGTGCTCCCTTCACAGGTTTACTTCATCCTCTGTTCTCCTGTGTGTGTGTGTGTGTGTGTGGGTGTGTGGGTGTGTGTGTGTGTCTTACCTGTACACAGAGGGGCGTGGTGCTGAGGAAAGGGGCGGGCTGGTCTTAGAGGGGGTGTGTTTTTTTTTAAAAGGGGCATGGCTCTGGTTTGTCGGGCCGGTCTCACTAGTCTGAGCACTAGTGAGAGCGGCATGTAAGAGTGCGTGAGAGGAAAGTCGTGCATGTTTTGGCATTTTAATGATAAAAGGTGTGGAGATGTCTCCACTTCCTTTAGCAGAACACAGAGATGATTCTGAGAAGTAGACAGCTACAAATTTATATAATCTGAACATCCTGGAATCTAAACGTATATAATCTGTACATTCTAGAATCTAATCCCAGATGCAGGACAGGGATCTGTAGACAACTTTAAGGGAGATTTTTTTAAATAAATCTCCAAACAATGTGCAAATGTTCAACCTAGTCATTATATGTTTTGGATGGGCTTCATAAGCTCGTTATATTTTTCTTAAGGCTTAAATTCCTTTCCACTGACTGCAAAAGAAAAGAATAGAAATAGTTGTATAGTTTAGTCATGAAGTTGCTTCATAAAATACACAGCCAACATCTCACAACAAAGGCAAAGTCCAGGTCTCATTTGTAAGTTTTGGTTCTTTAAGAGCAGTATCGATACCCTCATTTGGAACATCTGGTATCAAAAGTATCGATGGATTTGCATATCCCTGCCTCTCCGCTCAAAATGCTCTGTGCCGCTGTGTGACATCAACATGTTATATTTAGTTTTTGTAAATGTCTCCGTTATTACAATAAATAAAATATTTGAGCATTAAATTTAAAAGTGCACTATGTTACTTTTCTAGTGGAGTGTCTGAAATCTTATTTTCTCCATGGAAATGTTATATTATATTCCATATATTCCAATATTCCATAAAATGACATAAGATTTTCATAGAGATAAGCAAATGCCTCAAACCAACTAGTTTTTGGCAATAAAAACAGCTGTAATTGGATAAATGAAAGATAAATATGTTTAATGACCATTTTAATGTTGAAATTCATTGTGTTTAAACCTAAAGTCTTCTCTCTGATCTGAACAGTCACCCCCTAACTCCAGCGCCTGCACCAGTCCTGAGTCAGTGCTAGTGCAGCCTCTGCAGCTCCAGGGAGGGAATTCTGGAGGTTCTGAGCTTCACATGAGGCCTGGTCTGTGCATAAACTGAGAATGAGACAAACTTAGAAAAACATATGTGTCCTCCTGCAGGTTAAGGCCTCGCAGATTGAGTTGTGATTGTAGAATGTTTGTTAAAGTAGGAAGAGCACAGGATGTGCACGGCTTTTTAAAGTGTTTTGTCTCCAGTCGGTGCCTGAGGCTCATCTGTCCACAGTTAAAGTGTGTGGGATCAGAAGCTCTCGGCTTAGGTTAAACCACAGCCTCTCCTCTCGGTAGACTGTAATACACAAAACACACAATAGCCCAGACCACACCCACTCCCTGCTCAACAACTCCAAACTCCAAAGAGAGTATGGCAGCAGACCTCCAGCCAGAGGACCCCACCCCTTACCTGAAAGTGTCTTTGTGTTGTCTCCGCTCTGTGCAGAGCAAATAAACAGATAACATTTCATAGTCAATGTGAAGCCTACAACAACGTAAATACAAATAACATGGACATTTTGTTTGTTTGTTGCTGCTGCAGGCTCTTTGTCTGATAAAGATCACACAAAGGTCTGTAGGGTGAAGGTTTGGGGAAGGATTTGGGTGTTTTACGTAACAGTGGTCAGGAAACATGAGAGTCCTTTGGGTGGAGGTCTGCAGACACATCCCTCTGCAAAATATGTAGATTTGAAAACTAAAGATTTAAAATGCAAATGTTTGTCCCTGTCCAGTTACCATTAACAGGCCAAGTTACAGGTCAGATCTACGGAGAAGCAGCCTGCACAAAGTAAGAACACTTTAAAGCAGAAAAACAGGTGTAAAAGAAAAGATGCAAGATAGATACGTTTAATACTCTTGGTCATTTCTGACAAAGCAATAACATCGCCATGGAAACAGGCTGGCCGAGCACCAGGAAAACGACATGTGGGCATTTAATATTTCTGTTATTACTAACTAGGACCAACATGCTGCTTGTCCTAACACGGACAGGCAGGGGGACAGTCAAATGAGGCTACAACATTAGCTGACAGGGGCAGACACAGGAGCAGAGACAAGAGTAGAGACAGGTGCAGAGACACAGACAGGAGCAGAGACAGGTGTAGAGGCTGAAGCAGAGACAGAGACAAGAGCAGAGACAGGAGCAGAAACAGGTGCTGGGTAAGCAGGACCAGGGCCTGTTTGGGATCCAGGATTTGTCCAGGTCTACAGTGAGATCAGGGCTAAGCTCAGCTGTCTGTCTGCCTCTGCTCCCTCCTCTCTCTCTCTCTCACACACACACACACACACACACACACACACACACACACACACACACACACACACACACACACACACACACACACACACACACACACACACTTTCAGATTTGGCCTCAGGCTCCAGTAAAGTGCCGGTGACGTGTGTGTCATAGTTGTATAGAAAAAAGCTCAAACACTTAAACACTGAGGGATAAAATAAAATACTACAAGGAAAACTTAAGTATTTGACCTATGGAACATGATTTGGGTTGATGGGGGAACTGAAGTGTTCACCCTACAGACACAGAGAGAACATACAAACTCTACAGAGACACAGGGAGAACATGCAAACTGTACAGAGACACAGGGAGAACATACAAACTCTACAGAGACACAGGGAGAACACACAAACTCTACAGAGAAACAGGGAGAACATGCAAACTCTACAGAGACACAGGGAGAACATACAAACTCTACAGAGACACAGGGAGAACATGCAAACTCTACAGAGACACAGGGAGAACATGCAAACTCTACAGAGAAACAGGGAGAACACACAAACTCTGCACATACAACTCTACCATCATCCAGCCCAGAGTTAAGTGCAGGTTAAGGTGCTATCCCAGTTCTACCCTCAGCCCTTTGCCTCCCTGTCAAGCCAGGGCCTGGTTAGTACTTGGATGGGAGGCCTCTGCAGATTTGAGGGACTGATGGGACAGATTGGCAGCCACGCTTTAGTCAGTCTGCCCCAGGGCAGTTGTGTACAATAGTAGCATACCTCTGGGTATGGAATGAATGAATAATGCACCAAACTGTAAAGAGACTTTGTCCATCTGGGAAATATATATATAAGACTAATGCATTATTATCATTATTGTTAAAAGATACATGTTCATATAGAAGTATGGTATAATACTATGTTATAAAATAACTATATTTTAATTAATATTTTATAATAACCTGTGTTCATAAATAACAGCACTTGTGAGGGGCTGTGTTTCAGCCCTTCACTTTAGCCCTCATTTTGAAGGGGTCGGGATTAAAGTAGTGGAGTAGTGGTACAAAAAAGAACTGGGATTGGGCCTAAGATCCTCTTATTCAAAGGTCAAAGTGCTAAAAGACAAGTTCTTAGTAGACAAGGAGACAGAAGACTAGCAGAGAGGAAAAAAGGAAAGAGGAGACAAGGAGACAAGAAACTAGGAGAGAAGAGAGAGGAGTAAGGAGAGAGGACAGAGGAGACAAAGCGGTTTCCCAGCGTTGTGTAAAAGTCCTCGTCACTCAGATCACTAGTGACAGCAGCCTGAGCCCACTTGGCATAGGCCTCTGCTCTTAATAGTCTGCTGTGGCCAATTTGTGCTGGAGTTTAGCGCCATGCATACAGTCCAGTGTGCTGTCAGCTCCAATCACATCACACCACTGATACACACATCCAACCCCCCCAACCCCCCACCCACAGCCCCACGTACACACCCCCAGACTGGTACCTGAGCTCCAGGTTAGGTCCTCCTCAGTGGAGCGGTGGTGGTTTGGTGGAGGGACATTCAAACAGGTTGGGGCAGACCACTGTCAGTTCCCACTTCTTATGGGTGTGACAGTGGTGAAAATAAACAACACAAAATACTGAAAAATTGCAAAAGTGCCGTGGTCCAAGTTGGACAGTGCTTTCATTGCACAAAAGCATTGCACATTTTTACTGTGTGGGATTGTCCCTCCGCAGATCTGACCTGGTGTCTTGGCCTGGTTTCTTCATCTGTTGCCTCTATATAGTTAATGCCATACTGGGGGACATTATAGGTAAAGAAATAACATCTCCATAGAGACACGTGGGTGATGGACCCTTTACCAGAAATGTCTGGAGCTAAACTGTCCTCCATGTCTCCCCTATGTCCAGCCTGTGTCTGCGTGTCCACCAGTCACACACACCACATCCACACTAGGCAAGGTGAGTGAAGTGTTTTGCCAAAGGGTATAAAAACAGTATAAACTAGAGCCAAGGCTGCCACACTGTGGCATCTGGTATTCCCAGAAGTCTCCCATCCAAGTACTAACCAGACTAGGCCTCTTCATCTTCTGAGATCTTCTGAGAAGTGACGAGAGGCACAAGTACTGGCATTGTTTTTAAATGGCTGTAGTGAGTTTTACCTCAAATCAAAAACTGAATATAGGTTTCATGGGTCTATGTCAGATGCCCTTGATAAGACAATCCTCTTTCTTTACCCAGACACTGGACAAAGACACATTTAGAAGACACAGATAATAAAAGCAGACAAACACACAGGTTTAGAACCAGTTTATTAGTGCTACATTTTCTCGCTCAGAGTGGGATACATGACTGCTTTGGGGTATGCACAGCATAAAGTCACACTCAGGAACTTTTCTACAATTTAGCAGTAGACTGAATGTCCCAAATTCCCCCTTGACATTTACAAGCAATACCTGGCCTCAATGAAGTTCTTACTCAAACTGCATCAATCAATCATTCAATCCTCATCATGTTTTCCCCTCCACCAGGACACCTCCACTGTGATGTGAACGCTTCATGCTCCAGATGATTCCACAGTGTTGTGTAGCCATTTTGGTACAAATGAAAAAAATGGTTTGCTCACCAGTGTGATGTGCAGTTATCCATGGGAGGGGCCCACAGCAGTGCTTTGTTGTCATGACAGTTAAAGCTACGTCAGTTCCCATTGGACACCACAGTTTTCTAACATGGAAGTCAGAGTACTTATTTCTTCTAAGTCATGTGAAATGAGTATTGTGATAGAAAATGTGCAAATTATGACATAATGATCCACAGGGGTTATAGATTAAAACTACAGAGCAAACACAAGCACTATAGGTCTGATGTAATACCTTCTTATGAAGACATTTATGAAAATGTGTGCAGGGACCAACCCAGCAAAAGAGAGACACTGAAGAACTGCCTCGTCCTGGTCTCATAGAAGAAAAAATAAATTACAGCGTTGTAAAATTGCATACTTTCTCACATCATTAAGGAATAATTATATTTCATTGTATCATGGACAAATAGTAAATCCTCGCCTTTGAGCTGTGAGATGAGAGCGAGAAGCTGATGTCTCTGCTTCCACAAAACACATCATGAACTTAACTCAAAGCTCTGAGAAAGTGGATTTTATGAAACTATCGACCAAATATTCATGCATGAGGCCAGTGTGCAGTGTGTCTAACAGTTGGGGGAGCTGCTAAACATACATTTACCTTTTATGGTTCTAATACGCAACGTTGACTCTAGTGAGGTTTAAGCCATGTTAGAACTCCTCAAAAACAGACCTGTTTCATTCACACGTTTGACTAATCCTTCATTGTTAGGATGTCTACATTTCTAAAGCTTTAAATGCACTGTTCCATTTTGTGATGTCATTAAGTGATCATTTCGATTATAACAGCCATTTTTATTCTTCAGTACACAAGAATAACCATAAATTGTCACCTCTTTGTACATTTGAGTTTGCCACAGAAAGTCCTCAGTATCATGTGCTGCACTGAGCAGTTTCAACAAGGCTTAAACAATAGTTCATGCTTCAATGTTTGGCAGTTGCAGGTCTGAAGGTTTTCAAATGATTCTAGTGAAGGCGTATTTAGAGCGCTTTCTGTATTACCACTTGATGATGTCACAAGTGTTTTCTGTTTGAGAGAAGAACTCCGACTAAATATTCAGGTTCTTGGTGTTAAACATGTGTGAATGAAACAAACACAACATTTAAACATAGATCAGAAATGAGTGTAAAATCGTCCCTTTAAACTCATATTAAGGAGGTACATTAGGGGCCACTGAGTCTTGCGTCGAGTCTCTTGTTGTTTGGACAAAGGTTAAAGTGTACGATCACTTCTATTGCACTGGTCATATTCACATTCATATGCTCGTATATACAGCCATAATAATGCCTCTATAGTGTACATAAATATATATATAGTGTTTCTAGTGCAGACTGTACAGGGCCACTGCAGACGTGAGCTCCACACCACAGCACATCTCACTGTGCCCACACAAACACACACACGTGTCCATATGGGGCCACAGGAAGGTCGCACCACCAGATTAGAACACAACAGATCTCCAGAAATTATGCTGAAAATACCTCCCATATCATGTTAAGAAAAATTTGAAAACATAATAAGTAAATAAATACAATACTGATGTGTAATCTGTCAAGTAAAGGTGCACTGCGTAACTTTTCAGCGCCATGGAGATGTTTGTTTGTTTGCATGGAATGTTCTGCAGTAGGGCATTAAATCTGTCTTGCATTTTATAAATAACAGATTTTATTATTGCTCAAACATACTGTGAAATACATGCCTTCTTACTGTGAGCCGGGTCACCTCTCCACAGATCTGGCCTATAACTTGTTTTCCAAGCGTCATCCTCTTGTCCCCAAAAACCTTAGTTTTAATATCAGTGTGGAAATATATAAGCAAAGTCATAAAATCTCCATGGAGACAGCATGGAGGCTATAAAAAAGTTACACAGTGCATATTTACGCTTGTGGGCTGCACATGTATATGTCTTAGTAAATGTTTTTAATTGCAAGGCGGGTTTTTTCAAAATAAAAGTTGATAATGAAGACTCCTAATAAAAATATGTGCACACATTATAGTTTGAGGACAGAGAGATTGTTTGGGCTGTACAATATGTTGCAGTAGAATCTTAAATCACAATTTGAGTTGGCTCAATTATCAAATCTCAAAGGGAGCAATCATTGAGATAATAGAATGTCCTCTGCAAAGAACAAAATATTCTTTCTTTTTATAGTAAGATCTTGTTGTCCCTGTAGCTTAGACATCTGCGAACATTTTCTAAAATACATGGGATTCTTCTTGTTTACCCTGTGCACAATGAAAGAAATCCTACTTTTTAAAAACAAATCTTAAATCTAATCAGAACTGTAAACCTTGCTAGAAAAATCTACATCACATAACGGCGCAGTTCTAGTGATTGTGCTTTGGAAAAGGAGGCGAGTCACACAGTCACACACATTATTTATTAGTTCTTTCATTCTTCTTCCACTGGCTCAGCTCAAAGTGTGTGTCCTGTCCACATGAAAACTGTAGGTTGGGGGTTTCCTTTTTACATTTTCACATTTGTATCTGGAGATTTTGACTGTCCGCTCACTCTCAGAAGAGTCATGTGATGTTATAGATCAGCAAAGAACTGCGTATGTGTGTTACACTTTTTTAATTACAATTACTAGATGCCCCGACCAACAACCTCAATCCTGACTGGCTCTTTGGTTGCTATGATACACGTGCTCTAAGTTTTTAATATGGAACTTGGGCCCGACCTCAATGAGCTTCATTTGACTGGAGCCGACCACTGCAGGTGACGTTACATTCCCCCAGTCTGTGCATCTGAGACCTGCTGCATTCACATTAGGAGCCGACTAGGAGAGGCATTCAACTGCATGAGGTAAGAAACAGCCAGGAGAATATTAGACATGTGTTTGGATGTTTTAGATCAGCAGCAACAGCAAACCATGGACCAGCATATTGTTTTGGTTTGCTACATTAAAGTGAAACTAAGCTTGAATGTGTTTATTTCTGTTCTGGAGAGCAAATAATGTCTGAAAATCAAATGTTCAACATGCTTATACTTGTCTGCCAAAAGTGCACTTCTACACAGTATGTACAGTATGTATAGAGTAGCTGTTCTTATTAGTTACTTGCTTGCTATTTTAACAATTTTGTGAAGCCCACCGAGATAACTGTTGTTATGATTTTGGGCTATACAAAAATAAATTGAATTGAATTGAAATAGTAACTAGAGCTGTAAGGTTTCAGTCCTAATGCTAAACTAATAGACTCACTTGAATGTCTCACAGCTCCTGTTTGGACCTGCTGGGTTTTTGAGCTGCTACCGGCCTCTCAAAGCCTGATCCTGTCAGATCTCAGAAGCTCAGCAGGGCCAGGCCTGGTCAGTACTTGGATGGGAAACATTGGGAAAATCAGTGGGGCACCAGTCATAAAAACTGTTATTATGTCCTTAGGCAAGGCACTTCACCCACATTGCCTAATTTGAAATTGGTGTGTGAGTGAGTGCTGGTAGTGGTCAGAGAAGTCATTTGCAGCCTTGCTTTTGTCAGGGCAGCTGTGGCTATAATAGTATCTTACACCACCGAGTGTGGAGTGAATGAAAAATGCTCTGAAAAGTATCTGTGAGTGTCCAGAAAAGAACACTGTAAAACTGATCCATCATTATTATTATTTTGGGGTAAAGACAATTTGAATTGATTGTTAAGCAGACTCAGAGTTTCTGCACATGTAATAATGAAGTGAATGAAAAAAACAAAATCTAGTCTGATGAACTAGTTCATCTCATCCTGCTGATCTAAAACAAGTGAGTACAGGTCCAGACACAAGTCTAATATGTTTATTATGTTTGTTTCTTACCTCATGCACTTGAATGCCTCCTCTAGTGTGATTTAACAGTGCAGTGAACTCCACTCTCTCCAACCCAGAACCGCTCCATCTGCAGTCCAACTTCTCCAGGACAGTGACCCAGGTTCTTGAAAGCTGACAGGCCCCTTCATCCTGGTTTACTGTCCTGTCTCCAGTGCCTAACCTAATCCAAGATATGTGCTTCTGTCCATTGTCCTCCACTTCAATACTGGGCTGATTATTCCTGCTCTCCCAGTCCATGAATGCTCCCTGATGTCATCACAGTAACACCACATGACTCTTCTCAACTTGGATGCAATACATTCCATGTCAAGATACAAAAAACAGAAACAGCCTGAAGAAAAGAACTTAAAGGCACACTGCGTAACTTTTCTGATGGAGGTTCTGCCACCTGCTTGTCTCCATACGGATATTAATGCTTGCCTGGAATGTTCTACATGGCATAAACTATCTCCATGGAGACCGGCAGGTAAACCCACAAACTCAAGTTACAAGCTAAATCTGTGGAGAGGCAACTCCGCTCACTGTAAGACCCAAGTTTTAAAAGGTATTTTAGAGCAACAGAAACATCTATAAATTAATAAATGCAAGATCGATATGTTAAACACCAAACAACATTCCAGGCAAAGACCAGGTAACCAAGTAATAAGAGTTGGAAGACAAACTAAAGTAGTTCTCGTGAGGTGATAAGCTGGACCAGGTTGTAGATGTGCTGTGGTGTGATCTGTATAGTTCCTGTACATAGTCTCTTAGTGGCCAGTGTAGTGATGATGATAACCATGAACTGAACCTCCTGATCACCTCAGGACCTCAGGAGGTACATAGTAGGACCTCAGGAAGTGCTTAAAAGAACCTCAGGAGGTGCAGATGAGGACCTCAGGAGGTGTAGATAAAGACCTCAGTTCGTGTAGATGAGGATGTCGGAGAAGGTGCAAAGATGTAGATGAAAACCTCCGCAGGTGCAGAAGAGGACCTCAGATGATGTAGATGAAGACCTCAGCAGGTGCAGAAGAGGACCTCAGATGATGTAGATGAAGACCTCAGCAGGTGCAGAAGAGGACCTCACTTGCTGTGGCAAGTGAGGTCAAGTGAGACAAGCACCTCAGTTGGTGTAGATGAGGGCCTTAGCCAGTGTAGACGAGGACCTCAGTCGGCGTAGATGATGAAGCCGGAGAAGGTGCTGTATTTGTTGTTGTTTCCCCCGTGGGCCTTGCCTCCGTCCAGTTTAATGTAGACCTCGTCCCCTGGCTCCAGGTGCAGTACGGCAGAGTTACTGGCATAGTCGTAGTTCTGGTCAGCGTCCTGTGCGATGGCACTGGCCCGCACCTGCACACAGATCAGTTCAAATGAGGCTAATATAGTAGCGGACATTAAAAAGGGTTGTAGTGGTCATGCTGGATGTGCAGCTTTTTGGATATGCTATCCCCCCCGCCCCCATTCTCCCCTTTGTGAACTCGCAAAACTCAAATTCATCTTGAGAGAAAAGTTAGTTAATTAACAGCAGCTTTCTCAAGCTAACTCTGCTTATGTAATCTCAGTTCTTCTAAAGCCTCTCCTCCTCCCTTTCCAACAGAACAGTTTGCTCATTGTGCCCATATTCCACAAGCTACACCAGTCCCTTCAGACCCTGCTCTGACCTGCTGCTGTCTCCATGATTTTCTCCTTCACCATCTCTTCATCACATAGTTTCATCTTGTGACATGGTTCTGGCTAAGGGGGATCTAATAATGAAAATACACTGAACCCAAACACATCAGAGATAAACTGCCAGAAGGTCTCAGGTTTTATTTACTAAAACTGACCAGCAGCACTGAAGAATGGGTCAAATGCAGATGACACATGTCCACTGCAGGACAAAACCACAGGACCTCAGAGCAAAGCACTGAACTAATATGACTTTGAACGCTCATTGCAGCCACTAAAAAGGCTTTTGGTTGATCTGAAGGAGCCCCTCTGGATCACTGGTGAGGAGCAGTGGGACAGAGGCTTAGACTGAACTAGAACTAAACTCCAGTACTGAATGACCAAAAGTAGTACATTTTACAACAGTTTAAAGAGAGGGTATTATTCAGCTTTCTGCCACAACGTTATAATGTTGTTCCCTCATTTTAGATCTCATCCATATAGCGATCTCTCCTGGGCCCTATTTGAACCCCCTTACAGTTAGCTATAAGATTCTGTGCAAAGCTCCGCCCACAATCTTATGTCACTCATGCTCCCACACAGCAATTTTCCATAAATATACAAAAACATAATACAACAGCTTGACAAACCTGGTGTGAGCTGCAGTTTCATTAGCAGGATGTATGCTGATTGTGTTGTGATAGCGCTCTGAGACTTTTGCAGTTCTGTATTTTTAAGTGATCATATTTTTTTGTATAATACCTTGCTTTGTTGCTTTTTTTGTTCAAATAAAGCACAATTTACATATGCCTCAGTGTACAAATTCATACTGGCGTCTCTATAAACATTTGGTTTAGATTCCTACAAAAACACTTCTTCATCCATCAATACTGACAGAATCAAATTCAACTTAAAATGAACCCAACCTCAGGAGAAAACAATCTACAGATAAGTTTTCTCAAACAACAAAAATGCAAATACATCTGAAGTAGAAATTCTCCTACTCCATTTCTATAAATGCACTCTCTCTCTTCCTTTTTCCCGCTTCTGTTTGCTACAACCCTCATAAAGCTCATCTCCACTGCAGCAGCAGAACCCTCAGCTTCCTCAGCCTCGCCTCCTCCTGTGACTTTTCCTCCTGCTTGTCTTCATGAAATGATATTGCTGCTCATGTGCAATGTTTCACAGTACGGCATTTAAACTAATCTATCTTCTCTGTGGAGACAAGCAGGAGATCCCACCAGGCCCAGCCACAATTCAGATCTGTGGAGAGACGACCCTGTTCCCAAAAGGCTTTTTTTGAGTAAATATGAGCAAAAAGTTTAATTCTGTGCAGTCAAGGCAAAGCAATAAAATCTCCATGGAGACAAGCATGTGACAGACCTTCAACAGAAAAGTTACAGATTGCACCTTTAAAAAATAAAAAGGCATTAGTTTTTTGATTTTTTGCACCTTGTCCATAAAAATGCGTGATTTTTTTTCACAAAAGCTCAGAAAATGTATTAAACCTTAAATCTCCAGCCGCACCAGCTCCACACGGCACCTACGGCTACGGCGATGAATCCACATGATTTTAGTAATCACATTTTAGGCAATAATGTAATAATAATTCAAATAATTGAAAATAATAAAACATTAAAATAATGAAAAAAAAATTATTCAAAATTGTATTTTGCTACTACTCATTTCTGTTAATCAAATTAGTTAAATTGATGAAAATACAAAAAACTACTCACGTTAATTTTAATACTGAAATGGCTTGAAAAGATTAAATCATTTCAAATTCTTGCAAGTGATTTTGAAAAGTGTATAATGTGTGTGTTTTTCCTTCTGATTTTTAGGATGGTTGTCTCAAAATCTTTGGCCTTATCTTAATGCTCTAAGAATAAAATAACTAATAATATGTTTAGCATTATGTTATAATAATTTGTCTTGGTGCTGTTTCTGAGATGTGTGTGTGAGATGTGTATGTGTGAGTGTGTGTGAGGGTGTGTGT